>PVJX010023873.1:0-28737 GCA_004027295.1 Dolichotis patagonum | reverse complement strand
TAGGAATTGTTTTGTTTTATCTTGCTTTGTTTTGTTTTTCCTGCTAATACAGAAATGATAGATATACATGTAGAGACTCATGCATGTGTACAGCTTATAAACAATTTACGAGAACCAACTATATAACACATGTTGAAATAAACAACTACTTTGAAGAAAAAGAGACACTACAATACCCAGTGCTGATTCCATAATGTCATGATGTGAAGTCCAGCAAAACTATCCCTTTTTGTTCAAAGTGATCTTAGCTTGCTTTGCCTTGTTTAAGTTCAACACACATTAAGGTATGGACAGCTGTTTTGAGGAGAATGCGAGACACTATGACAGCCATTCATGGCTTCCCTAATGTCTGGTCTTGATCAATTCCATACTAGGTTGTTTCATGTGAATTCCCTATATGTGACAATATGGACAACTATTTGGAAGAAAACAAGAGTCAATATGATAGAGAATGAATATCTCCGATTGTCTAGTTTTGAAATTTATGTCTTACATTGCTTTCTTGTGATCCGCTTTGTTCTGTTTTGTTGTGTTTAATTTTACCCTTTTGATATAATTGCATGTATATTTGAGTGGGTAAGATGGATGACCATATTGCTGTTTTTGTCAGATCGTGGAGCAGAACTGTTAACAGTCTCACTGTTTCAATGTCTACTTTACATGTTTTAACTTTGTAATTTTAACAACTATTTCCAAAAAGTCAGTATGTAATTTGTCAAGTAATAATTTCTTAGGTTTTATTGTTGTTGTACTTTTCCTTTTTTCTTTGGAATACTGTATTGTCACTACCCTTTATTCTGTTTTATTTTGTTTTGTTTTTTTCTGTTTAAATAAAAAAAACTTAAAAAAAAAAAAACAGATCAAAGGAGAGTAATGTGAAGAGGAGGAATAAAGTGCCTTCAGGGATTTCCTAGGGTACTGTCACAGAATCTAGCAACTTACAGGAACAACGTGAAAACACTGCATTAATCCAAGGTATTGAATCACCAATAAAAGAATTTCAGAAGGGGAAAAAACAGCAAATTCAAAATTTCTAACTTTCTATTTTCATCTTAATGTTACATTGAATGAGAGAGAGAGAGACAGAGACAGAGACAGAGAGAGACAGAGATAGAGAGAAAGGAAAGGAAAGGAAAGGAAAGGGAAGGGAAGGGAAGGGAAGGGAAGGGAAGAGAAGAGAAGAGAAGAGAAGAGAAGAGAAGGAAAAGAATTCTCAGTCTTCTGCCATACTAGTAATGTTCTTTCTTTCTCTGGACACCACTTCCAAGAACATGTAAAATGTATGAAAACTAATCAAGCCACATACTTTTCTGCATATGATATACTTCAATAAAAAACTATTAAAATCAAAGATGGAGCCAGGCATGGTGGTACACGCCTATAATCCCAACACTTGGGAAGCTGAAGAAGGAAGATCACTATGAGTTCGAGGCCAGCCTGGGGTCTTAGGAAGACCTTGTCACAAAAAAAAAAAAAAAAAAAAACTCATTTAGTCAACACAGCTGTAAACCATGTTGTTGTCACCTCTAAGACACCAGGGTACCACGGGGAGTTCGCTATTTCTTGACTCTATCTTACACAAGCCTTTCAGAGCCGGCCTCCACTGCTGTCCTTCCCTCTCCAAATCCCGTCACACTGGACTGATCCCTGTGGCTCATCGCATTTACCTCCTCTCTAATTCTTTAAAAGCAGCACCTCACTTGCACAATATATCCTCAATGCGCGCGGCAACAAAAACCTAGAGAGGCATAACCGGGTCCTTCCTCAGAGTGACTAACTCTTACATGCTAGAGTCTTCCAAAGCAACATCAAAACTTGATCACAGTAAAGAAATGTTAAGTCCCTGTTGACCTCTGAATGGAACACAATGCATTTCCCTCTTGGGTTCCTGGAAAGTGAATTTCCTCATCTTCATTATGCAGCAGTTTTCTCCTATGTGTGCCCATGTGTTGTGTGTGTGTGTGTGTGTGTGTGTGTGTGCACGCGTGCGTGCATGCGTGTTTAATTTTCTCCTCTTTTACCTGGACTATTGGAACTGTGGCCAACAGGTGGCATAGCTTGCTGCCCTCGCTGCCTGGTGCAGGCACTGGGCACAAACTCACTCTTCAGGCTGCCCAGGCTCTTTTCAGCAGGGGGCATCATGAACAGCCCCTTGGGGTCCTCCGTGCTTGTCGTTTTCTTCACAGTGTGTTTGGGGGTGCCCTTTGGAGAAGCTGAAGGTACAGACTCCTGGAAAGCACAAAATAAAACTTGAATGCAGAATGAAAGGTGGAGGTGACACTATTATTACATTCTGGAAGTCCTGTCCCAATCTCCAGCCCCTCAAGGACTGCAATTCTTTGCTTTTTTTTTTAATTGGTACCGGGGATTGAACTCACAACTGGGCGCTTGCAAGGCAGGTGCTTATGCCACTTGGCTAAATCCCCAGCCCCAGGGACTGCAATTCTTGCACTTCTCTCAGCCTCCCGAGCCCCATGAAGAAGATGGCAATGGCATTATGGCACTTCCTACCATTAGCTATCAGCAGAGACATTATAGATAACTCAGTCCCTGTTACAAACTATACCAGTGTTACAGGAAGACACCGCCTTTTGGCTCAAGAGCAAACGCCAAGATGCTAAACGCTTCAGGTGGTGGGAAATCTGTCAGCTGCAGGGTGTAGTGCTGCTTTCAGGAGAGGGGAGCTCATTGTTCAAGAAACCGTACACAACAGCAGCATGACTCTGACGGGATTGGGCCATGGTAGTGCGTCTGAACTTTCTAGAAGTCTACCCACATGGGTTTACAGTTCTCATTTCTCTAAGAAACTATGGAAATGAACACAAAGCAGAGCCATGTATGGTGGTGCAATGCCTGCAATCCCAGTACTCAGGAAGCTGAGGTAGAAGGAGCACTTCAAGTTGGAGGCCAGCCTGGGCTACATAGTGAAATTTAAGGCCAGCCTGAACCACACAGTGAGACCCTGTCTCACCATCACCACCCCCAAAATGGAATACAAAAAAGGTGAGTCATTCCCATTGTCTTTGGCTATAAATTAAGAAAGGCTAATACAACAGACACTGTGATTCTATTGTAAAGCCTACTCCTTTCTTACATACTTGGTGCTTTTAGTTTACTGCTAACAAGGAAAAAGTCTATTTCACCAGGATGCGTTAATAATTGGCTCTAAAATTTCCCTGGGATCCTCACGCGAGTCTCAGAGCTCCCTCTCTGGTGGTTTCTGCACCATGGACCTGCTGCTGCCCAGCCACTGCCCCTGCAGACTGGGAGGGCAGGAAGCATGAGTCTGCTCTAGCACTACTTGCAGTGTTTACTGCTCTGTCTCACAGATACCTGGAGCAGCAATTACAAATAATACTAAAGAAACCATTTCTTATTTCCTACATTTTTTTTCCAAGGCAGATTACTAGGTAAATGCTATTATTTAGTATTTCAATATTAAAACCTTCCTTCTTGGTTAGTTTATTTAAAGTCTGGAGAATGTTTGTTGCTCTTTCATTTGATTTATCTCCACATCCTTTCTGTAGCTGGTTTAAATAAATCAATGGCTTGAAGCAATTAGCTCAAAGTCTTTGAAAGACAGACTTAGAAATTATGGCTGAAGCACAAGCTATGATCGAGAAAAATAAAAGGCAAGCACAGGCAACAAATTCAAACGTGTATTCATTAAGACAGGATTTATGTAAATAATTCCAAACGTACGGGAGTCATGAAAGTTGAGGGAGGGCCAGGGATACAGCTCAGCAGCACAGCGCCTGCCTGGCACACACAAGCTCTGAGTTCAATTCCCAGTATGAAAAGAAAGAAAAAAAAGTTGAGGGAAAATAATCAATAATCTCTCTGTGAGGGCTGAGGTGAGGCGCATTTCATGTCCTGAACTACTGGAACGTGTATTACATAAACCTCACCTGTGAGGGTACAGTGCGAGGTTACCACTGCTGAAGAAGATTACAAAGGCTCCAATCAGTTAAGCTTAACTGGATCTGTGGAGGGGTAAACTTCACAGATAAGTTTACCCAGTCACAACACTTGACCAAATGACACACTCCAAACAGCCCTTATGGAATTCTACAGAACAAGCTCTGGTATGTAAGAACAGTTCTTTCTAGGATTCCAGGACATAAGACAAATAAGAAAGTTCAACCAGAGCTTTAAAAAAGGAAAAAGAAAAGAAATTCTTTTTAATGGGTCATAAAAAGAACTTTTTTGGGAGGCTGAGGCAGGAGGATCGTTGTAAGTTCAAGACCAGCCTGGACTACAAAGTGAGCTCATGGCCAGCCTGAGCTGCATAGCAAGAGCCTATCTCAAAAAGACAAAAAAGAACGTTTTTATATAGGAAGGAATTCACAAAAGCAAACCAGCCAAAAAAAACCAAAAAATTAAAATAAGCAGACTTCTTCGAATAATAAAATACTATAAATGGTTAGTTTTTTTCATTTTCTTTTTTAAATATATAAATGTAAATTGACTGCTGAATCCCATAAGGTTTTTCAGAATAACCAGGAGACAAAACAACAACAACGATATATAATACCTTGGAGAAAAAGTGATCCTTGTATGTACTGCCACTTAAAATCAAATCCTCAAAAACAAATACAGGGAAATGTTTTCATTAAAATATTACAAACTATGCGTTATTACTTGGCTTAACAAAAGAGAAATCTTTTAGTACATATGTCTAAATATCTTGGCAATTCTTCCAAGGCTAACTTCAAAGGATGCTCAGCCTATATAGATCTATCTGATATAGAAAATCAGTCCATTGTCCTTTTTAGGAATCGCAGAGAAACAAAAGTATTACTGAATCTGATCACCCATTCTGGTTATAATTAATCTCTTACTAAAAAACTTAGTGGGGTCTCAACATAAAGGTTTATCACAAACAAAATTATTATGCAATTCAAAGGTTAGAACTACCAGTTATACTCCCCAGACCTCAAAAGAAGGGAGGCCCTCGAAACCTGGTCCAATCACCAACAGCCAATGACTTCCTCTATCATGCCTACATAATGGAACCTCCATTAAAAACAGTAAATGCTCGGGAGGCTAGTGTCACGACTGAACTGCAGGATACCCAGGAGCTATCTATAGAGAACTGTAGTTGGGGGGTGGGGACCCACACAGGTGGTGTCACCAGCGTTGTGAACACAGGCAACAGGCTTCCTTTCTATACATAAAGAATTTAGTACCAGCTGATGGATAACAGGCATTCAACAGGTATCAGCTATTTATGTTTATTTTTGTCAGTCTTGGGATCTTACAGTCAAACCTTACATACATCTCAAAGGCAATCTCTCCCATGTTATTAGCCATTAGACTAAAGACAGACACACTTCAGTAAGTGCTTCCCAGCAATGCTATCATTGGTCTGCATTCAATAAACACAGACTAAAAAGCTACTCTGGAAAACAGTAAGGAATGATTAAAAAAAAAAAAAAAAAACACCAAAAATGACACCTGCAGTTGCAGAAATGTCACTTGGTCTCCACAATGCAACATGGGCAAAGGGGCCTGATTAAGCATCTCCAAGATCCACCCAACCTCCTGATTTACAGTTTCCATTTTCATGGTTTATCCTCAAAGAGTTCTATTTTGCCCGAATGGAAAATGAAAACAACAGCAACGTGCATTCTGATTACTTCCAAACGTTACTGCAAGAAGCAGGTGCCAAAATATTCTTCAAGCAACACATCTGCAAAAGCAAGAGCAGTTACAGAGCTCTTACGGCAGCACATGAATCCTTCAATCAGGGTCCAAACACTAGGCCAGCTGAACAGGGAATGGATATTGGGTGCTCACCTTATCTTGTAAGGAAAAGGTTCCAGGAAAACCAGCGAAGAGAAACTTGTTCTTGACTTTCAACTTCCCCAAATTTGCTACAATCAGGTTATTTGATTTGGAACTTTCTGGAATTAGAAGAACAGGAGCACCAGCCTCAATATCCAGGAGAACCCGAGAACAGCGCTGAGCTTGATCTCTTACCTGAAGGAGAAAGGAAAACCACTTAGCAGATCCATTATTTCCCTAATTCTACCCAAAAAATTACCTCAGGTTCCCAAAAGTTTCATGAATGTATTTATTTATTATCTATTTAGGATTTTTGAGACAGGGTCTCACTATGCAGTTCAAGCTGGCCTTGAATTCACTATGTAGCCCAAGCTGACCTTAAACTTACAGCAACCTTCCTGCCTCAGTTTCCAAAGTGCTGGAATTACAGGTGTGTACCACCACACACTGCTCATGAATTGATAAGACAACTAAAAATCAAGTCAGGCGTGGTGGTACACACCTGCAATCCCAGCACTTGGCAGGCTGAGGCAGGAGGATTGCTGAGAGTTCAAGACCAGACTGGGCTACAATGTGAACTCAAGGCCAGCCTGAACTGCAAAGTGAGATCCTGTCTCAAAAAACAAAACAAACAAACAAACAAAAAAACCCACCCTAAAAGTTACACAGAGCATATTCTATGACAATCATACAGTTCAGTCAGAACCACTATCAAGGTGATAGCGGAAAATCCCAAAATGCTTGAAAATTACACTACACTTCTAAACAACCTATGGGTCAAAAAAGAAACCATAAGGGAAACAGAGAAACACCTACACCAAAGTGATGAAAATAACATATTAAAATTCATTCAGACAGGGCAGGGTGTGGTGGTTCCCACCTGTACTTCCAGCACTCAGGAGGCAGTGCTGGGCAGGAGGACGGCTGTGAGTTCGAGGCCAGCCAGGGCTAACATTGTGAGTTCAAGGTTAGCCCGGACTACAGGGTGAGACCCTGACTTAAAAAAAAGAAAAGGAAATTCATTCACACATAAATTCATACTTAAAAACAATGCAGAGGGAAATATGTACCATTAAATGCTTACTTTGGAAAGGAATGAAGAGTTTAAAAAGCACTTCTTGAACTTCTACTTTAAAAGCTAAAAAAAGAAAAGCAAACCTGAAGTAGAAGAAAGAAAATAATAAAGGGCAAAAATCAATGATAGAAAACAAAAATCAAGTGAGTATATATATAGAATCCTGGGACCAAAAACTACAGAGTACCATTCTTTTCCAGTCAAATGGCATATTTGCTAAGAATAAGCCTAAGCCATAATAACACAGGCCACAATAAATTGATTAGGTAAATGAATGATAAAACCAAAATTAGCTAAGTTAATCAAGCGGGGAACAGAAGGAAAGAAAAATTACCAATATCTGCAAGAGGTGGAGGACACCACTACAGAATCACTGACATTAAAAAGAAGAGGGACACCAGGCCTGATGGTGCACACCTGTAATCCCAGAGCTCAGGAGGCTGAAGCAGGAGGATCACCACAAGTTTGAGGCCAGCCTGAACTACATAGTGAGACCCTGCCTCAAAAAACCAAAAGGAAAAAAGAGGAAGGAAGGAAGGAAGGAAGGAAGGAAGGAAGGAAGGAAGGAAGGAAGGAAGGAAGGAAGAAAGAAAGAAAGAAAGAAAGAAAGAAAGAAAGAAAGAAAGAAAGAAAGAAAAGGGAACCTCTGAACATTTTTTTAAAAAGTAAGAAACCTAGCTAGTGCTAACAGCATGTGTAACTGTGAATACCTAAATATTTTTCCCTACAAAGCAAGGACATCCAATCTTATCACTTCTATTCAACACTACCATTTAAAAAGGTAACAATATGCACTCTGCAAAAAAATAAATAAGTAAATAAAAATAAGGTGCCAATAAGAAAAAGAGTATTAGTTGGGAAGGAAAAAGTAAAACTCTTGCTTGTAATGATCTACAAGCAACACACCACACCACAAGTTTGAGGCCAGCCTGAACTACATAGTGAGACCCTATGTAGAAAGGTTTAAAAAATTTAGAAAAACATTTTAAAAATGTAGAAAGGTTTAAAAAATTTAGAAAAACTAGAATAAAGAAATTTAGCAAGACTGCAAGGTACAAAGCTGTGTCTCAATATACAAAAGCTAATAATATTTCTCAGCCTTCAACAAACAACTCAACACTGAAGTTCTTATTAAATTGCTTTTTAAATTAATTATTTTTTGGTACCTGTGCAATATCATCAAAAATTAGTAATACAGAATTAAGTGTGGTGGCACATGTTTGTAATCCCAGCACTAAGGAGGCTGAGGCAAGAAAATTACCATGAGTTTGAGCCAACGCAGGTGAGTCCAAGGCCAGCCTGCACTATATAACAAGACTCTGTCTCAAAAAAATAAATTGTACTATCGAGGAATACATTTAAATAAACATGTGGTGTAAGACTGGCACAACCAAAAATACAAACATTGCCAACTTAAAATTAAATGTAAATGTAAAAAAAAAAAAATAAAAGGAAAGTGATACCTTCCTCAAGAAGCCAAGATCTCACTTTTATTAGATGTCATTCTCCACAAAATAATCTACAGATCCAATGTCATCCCAAGCAAAACTATTACAAATTTTGACAGATGACTCTAAAATTCATATGGAAATGCAGAAAATGCAGAACAGACCAAATCATTTTGAAGACAGTTTTGTACATTAAGCATACAATCATTATGAAACTCAGCAGTTCCTCTCCTACGTACTTACTCAGGAAAAACAAACTCTCACGGCCACACAGAGACATCAGTGTGAATGTTCACAGTGCTTTTGCTTTAACGGCCAAAAATCGGAAACTACCCAACTGCTCTCCACTGGGCCAGTCAGACCACGGAATGCTACTCGGCAATAAAAGAAGCAGCCGCTGCTGCTGCTGCTGCTGCTGCTGCTGCTCAGAGCAGCAGGCGCACCTCAAAGGCATCCTGTGAAGTGAAAGAAGGCAGGCACAAGTGGCTACGCGCTGCGTTATTTCACTTATCCAGAACTCTCTTTAGAAGGCAAAATGATAGTGACAGATAGCACAGCGAGCCTTCCAGAACGCAGGGGTTCAGGCAGGAGGATGCTTCCCGGGATTTGACTGCAACTGTGATTTACAAAACTGCATAAGTGATAAGAATATATATTGCAAAGTAAGAACAAGACAGACACTATAATTCTCTACCTTTTGCTTATCCATATTTTTAATTTCCTATTTAAAAAGTATTACTGTACTTGACAGGTGAAAATTACACATAAATTTGCATTACATTGTAAAAAGAGGAAACTGTAATGTCACAAAACATCGTTTGAGAGGCCAAGTAAAGAAGTCAGAAAAGTTTACAACCAATAAATACTGTCTTCATTTCCTAACTATAAGGGACTCTTCATGATAAACCCCTGGTTGCTGTTAGAACCCCGTCTGAGAGACAGCACAATCATCATGGCAACGGTTTAAAGCTGCGCCCTGATAGTGCACACCTCCCCCTTCCCAGAAGGCCCTATGGCTTCTCCCTCCCAAAGTCTGCCAAAGCTCAGGAATGTAAAGGCTTACCCAGTCCCCTGCACTCTCACAAAATAAATCAGCTCACGCCAGCCACCAGAGCCCTTCCCCCATCAGAGCCTGTATCAGGCAGAGTCTGCCCTTGTCTGCAGGGAGCCGCCACAGCCTTCCCTGGGGTGACTCCCTCCGGGCCCTCCCGCTTATTAAACCCTTTTCTTATCTACCTGCCTCCTCTCTTTAATATTCTGCGCTGCTCTAGACTGAGTACAAATCACTCAATCATTTTCAAGCAAGTTTTATAATTATATATTAACTCATACTCAGTCGAAAATTTAATAGGAAAAGTAAAGAGAAGAAAACTGAAATCACCCCTAATCTCACTAGAGATAAATCCTGGTGCTATCTCATCAGGTTAGCAAAGGAATTCAAGGTCTCTGACGCCTAATCACCTGAAAGGGGCAAAACCCAAACACCAGAATTCTGTCCTAATATTTTTAAATTGCAATTATCACTTCTTAGCACCATCAAAAACCTGTACTCCACGCCAAAAGCACTGGCATATACCAGTAATCCCAGCACTGAGGGAGGCCACGGAAGGATGATTACAAGTTCAAATCCCATCTGGGCAACTTAGCAAGACCTTGTTTCAAAATAAATAAATAAAAAAGGGCTGGGGTAATAGCTCAGTGTGAAGGTCCTGAGTTCAATCCCTACTCTTAAAATAAAAAAAATCTGTACTTACATTGTTTAGTAATAAAAGAAATTCAATGAATATAAAAGATACAAAGTAGAAGATATAGCAAGTTTATATTTTTCAAGTAAAATATAAAGGAAATAATTTATATTTAGCCAAATTATATCTGGTACAACTTACATTTTTAACATTTCAAATATCAAAATAGAAAAACATTTAAAATCACATTTGTTCATTATTTACAGACATCAGAAAATGCAGAAATATCCTGCTATTAGGGAAGAATGTAGTTCAGTAACAGAATACATGCTTAGCATGCCAAGGCCCTGAATTCAAACCCCAGCGCACGCACACACACACACACACACGCACGCACACAGTACCACTGTATGTCAAATACATCTGTCATCAATTCAATATTAGAAGAAACAGAATTTACAGTTCAAACAAAATAGCCTCTTAATCTTATCAAATAACTGGAGGTCTTTAGCTCTCTCTGTGAATCTAAGTAAAACAGTCAGATTAAAGAGTCTTGAGAGGATCAGCTTTTCTCAAAGTCCACATCTTTAATGATGTTCAAGATAGAAAGAGATTCCTTTAACCTTCTACTTATGTTATTTAACTTGATAAAGTAAAATGTAAGTCGGGAAGTTACACCCAATTACTAGTAAAGCATGTGTCTCATTTCCTAACCCAAACAATGCACAGTAAGATTTACTATCATTTAAACCATACATATGAAAATAACTGCTTTAACTACAATTTTAACCAACATTTAGCAGAGTTGCACTAAAAGTAACAAAAAGTATACATAGGTTTCATCAAACAATACCATTTATAAATTAATCAGTAAAAATACTTCAAAAGTAGCCGGGCAAGGTGGCACACACCTGTAATTCCAGCACTCAGGAGGCTGAGGCAGGAGGACTGTTGCAAGTTTGAGGCCAGCCTGGGCTACAGAGTGAGTGCAAGGCCAACCTGAACTGCATACAGAGACCCTGACGCAAAAAGATAAAAAATCTTCAAAAGTCAACAAAAACAATTCTATGCCATAAAGATAAATCATGGAAAGAAGAATAAAAAAATATAATCATGGAAGTATTCCTTAGAAAGAAACAGTTAAAGCAACTTTTAAACATTAAAAAAAATAGGGAATGGGTGCTGGGGATGCAGCTCAGGGGTAGAGCACTCGCCTAGCATGCAAAGGCCCTCAGTTCAATCCCAGCAGTGCAAAAAACAAACAAAACAAAAAAAATGGAAATGGTTAAATAAACCAACTTGATGGATTACATAGTTATGACACAGGGTAACTATGAAATGCAAAGGATGGAAAAAAGATATTTAAAAAGTTAAGTAAAGAAGCCAGATTCTAAAAACATATGCATACAATTTTACATACTTTCCTGTACGCTACTCAAGTTGAAGTTTTCCTTAAAAATATATGCAAACCACAAATGCAGTATTTTACATCTAGTTACTTGCCCAAAATGAAGGTATAATAATATAAGTATTGGCAAAGATATGAATTAAAAAGAACTCTCATACACTGCTAATGGGAAAATTGAGACAGCCAATCTGGAAAACAATCCAGCATTATCTTTTCAAAATAAACATGTAGCCGAGCTCAGTGGTGCAGGCCTGTAATCCAACACTTGGGAGGCTGAGGCAAGAGAATCTTTGCGAGTTTAGGCCAGTCTAGGTTACAAAGTGAGCTCCAGGCCAGCCTGAACTGCATGGTGAGACCCTGTCTCAAAAAGACAGAAAAAAAATAAACAAACATGCGGATACTCTATGGCCAGTAATTCTACTCCTAGGTATCTCAGAGAAATTCTTATAAATGTGCCTCAGAAGACATGGTGTACAACGGCAAAACACTATAAACAACCCAAATGTTCACAGCAAAATGGATGAGCGCCCTGTGCAATACATCCTGTGAAACATAGCAGCCTAAACAAGTGAAATGCAAATATATGCAATGAATGAATTTCATCCATGCACTAAGTGAAAAGAAAACAACCAAGTCACAGACCATAAAATACAGTTTAATACCATTTCTGTAGAGCTTAGAGCAAACAAAACCAAAGAGATTTTTTTATGGGTTTAACAGACCCCAAAATGCTAAGAGTGGTTAGCGAGCAGATGACCAGCACTGGGATGGGGAGGAACATCGGCAGGCAGGTGGCCGTCCGAACAGCGTCCAGATCCCATGGTGCCCATGGTGCCCGCGGTGCCCGCCCGCCTTGCCGGGCTGGCCTGGGCCTCGGCCACACCACCGCGTCCCTGGATTCTCAGTCCCCAGGACTCTGACACGATCACTCTACTAGGCTTCCTCATCCTCCGGCTTGTTGAAATCATGGGATTTCTCAAACTCCATAACTGCATGAGCCAATTCCCTTAATATATACCCCTTTTTATGTAAAAAATAGTAATGTCTTAATTCTCCATTTCATAGCAGGTACATATTCACTTTATCACAAGACTCTAACTGATGACCATGCTATAGATAATCTTTTATGTGAGTCAAATCTAAAAATTTTTTTAAAGATTATATATTTAATACTTATAATCACGGAAAAATTTATGATTAAAAAAATAGAAACCAATTAAAATATACCTATGGTGCCAGCAGACTGGTAAAGTGTGTGATTCCTTTTTCTAGATTTTCTGTAATTTGATTATGCTACTTTTTTTTTTAATCTATTCTCTGGAAGATACAGGAGAAACTAGTATCATTGCCTCCTTCCAGGGAAAGAAACTAGAAGCAAGCACTGGTTTAGGAAAAGTAATAAACTTTTCTCGAAATGCCTTGCTTTTACTTTGATTTTACACCAAATCAATATACTCACATAACATCTTCAAAATATTTGCATTTGAATTTAAAATGTAAATTTCTAAAAACAGTCATATAAAGACAGAATCTATTTCTGAAATATAACCTTTTACACCACAAAGTTTCTTTTAAAAAGAAAAACAAGGTTTCTTTTCTTTGTTTGTTTTGTCTTTTTGAGACAAGGTCTGCTATGTAGTTCAGGCTGACCTTGAGCTCACTTTGTAGCCCAGGCCAGCCCAGAACTTGCAACGATCCTCCTGCCTCAGCCTCTCGAGTGCTGGAATTACAGGTGTGTGCCACCATGCCTGCTTAGGAAAATGAGTTTTTACAAACAGCTATATTATTGTCTTCTGTGGTTCTCAAAGTGTACCAAGACACCACAGGAGCACCACAGTGCTCATGCACTGCCAGGATATTCTAAACATCCAGGGAAAGTTTTACTGAACAGTACACAAGCCACTAGCTTGAGATACCACATTCAACGTTAAATCACGCTGCATTCCTTTCAAAGAGGGCTCATCTTTGCAAAGCTGGAACTTTACCAGTTGCTAAGATAAAAAGCAAGTACCAATGAGAAAACAGATGCAGAATAGGAGAGGTTGTGGTATTCTGCCTGATCGCAAGTTTGAGAATATGTATAGCAACCAAGAGGTATGCAATTGTGGTTAAACATTTTTTTTTAAATAAGATAAAGCCAGATGTGGTGGTGCATCCCTATAATTCCAGCATTCAGGGGGCTGAGCCAGAAGGTTCACCACCAAGTTCAAAGTCAGGCTGGGGTAGTGAGTTCAAGGTCAGTTTGAACTACACAGCAAGACCCTGTCTTAAAAACCCTGGGTTTGATCCCCAGCACCACACACAAACACACAAAAATTAAAAACAATTAAAAATCAAGCCAGGCAAGGTGGTGCATGCCTATAATTCCAGTACTCAGGAGGCTGAGGCAGGAGGATCATTATAAGTTTGAGAGTAGCTGGGTCAGCCTGAACTGCATAGTAAGACATTGACTCTAAAGAACAAAAATACATAAATAAATGTTATTCTTTCCATTTATGTTACTTTTTCTAACAACTATGAAGCTGTTGGAGGTAAGTATTAACTTCTTTAGACTTAATTACTTTGTAAAGGGAAGCACCTTATATGGTTCTTTTGGCCTACCTAAATGACCAAGGCATTAAGGGTGCAACTGAAAAGTTTAGAAATTTTTAATCCATTTGCAAAAGAAACAAAAACAAACCTAACACTAAAGCCCTAAAGGGCCCAGAAGTCTTAAATGTTATTTGTGAATTTGCTGTATGATACAATCACCAAGGAACAAAGCTCTCCCATTACTAACCTGCTACACGGAGGACACATGAAGAAGTATAAATAACGTTTGCTTTTTACAGTGAAATTTGCCAGCTGTATCTCCGGAGGCTTAAAAGGTCTACTGATAAACCAAACAGAAAAAGTAACTTGGAGAAAGGAGACCACTCACCGTCTGGCCCTCAATAGCAGCTCGCTGGCGCCCCAGGACGTCCTGCAGCTGGGTGAAGTGCTGAATGAAGGCCACCACCTCGGCCTGGAAGCGCTGCGTATGCACGTACTGCACGGAGGCCATCTGCAGGCTCACCCGCATGTCGTGCTCCCTCCGGAGCAGAGGGTCGGACTGCCCGTATCTAGGGTAAGGACAAAGACGCGACTAAAACCACAGCAAAGCACACATTCGGGCTGTGCTAAAAAAATACAGCTTCCAATCCCAACATTCAGGAGGCAGCGCCTCCTCTGGAGGAGGAGCACCGTCAGTTTGAAGCCAGCCTGCACCACATGGTCAGTTCAAGGCCACACTGAATACGCAGTGAGACCATGTCTCAAAAGGAAAACAAAACAAAACAACAAAAAAGCCCAGCTTCAATATTAAAATGAAACCTAGCTTGGCATGGCATGGCACACCTGTAATCCCAGCACTTGGAAGGCTGAGGCAGAAGGATCACTGCAAGTTTGATACCAGCCTGGGCTACAGAGTGAGCTCAAGGCCAGCCTGAACTGCATGGTGAGACCCTGCCTCAAAAAGACCCCAAAAATAGAAAACAGGAAAAAAATTATATTGAAACCTCCACAAATGAATCCTTTCTCAAGTAATGTGCAGAGGTGAGCCCCATCTGCTGTGATACCCAGGGCTACACAGCGTGGGCAGCTCCCGGCCCAGTGCTTACCCAGGGGCTCCCCTGTGCCCTGACCTTCCCCCATGTCTCTTCCCAGTCTTTATGGGAAGGGCGTATTCCTGTAGTGGCTGTCTCTGCCAAAGACGATGACAATGTGGACTTCGAAGATAGTAATAAAAAAGAAGTCCACAAACTGATGGGTAAAGAAAATCAGGCCTCATAACCAGTGTTTCTGGGAAAAACTGTCTTTTTTTTTTTTTTTTTTTTTTGGTACTGGGGATTGAACTCATGACTGCCTGCTTGCAAAGCAGGCGCTTAAGCCACTGAGCTAAATCCCCAGCCCGGAAAAACTGTCTTATGGAGACAGAAGTCTTCTTTATACTTCAATAAAATATAGACCAAAGAAGAATGGACTCTCAAATTAAACTGGAAGACTGTTATAATTGTTTTAAATTCAATAGAGCATGATACTATAAAACTAAGAAATTATTACAGTACATAGTCAAATGGGGACAGAACTCACATTTGCTAAACACCCATTTTGTGCCAAACAGAGAAGTAGGAGAGTTTTATAGTAATTATCTCATTTACTGCAGAATCACGCCATTGCAATGTGAAATATACACAAATCGATCTCAATTTCCTTCGAGTGTGGTAATATTCTACTGGGTGTTCAGTAACCCTGAAAAAGTCCAAACACTTTGGTTTGGCTTGGTTTGGTTTACAGCGCTGGGGACTGAACCTAGAGCTTCACAAATGCTAGGCGAGAACTCTAACACTGAGCTACATTCCTAGCCCATCTTTTAGAACAGTTTTCCTCAATCCTGGATGGGCACTAGCACATTAAAAAGGGGGGGAAACAGACTGAACACCACCCTAGACCAATCAAACCAGAATACCGATAGGCAGACTTGGACGTCCATGTTTACTTATACCTTTCAGAGAGGTAGAAAACTACCATTTGAAACTGCCTGTCTTGCTGGGTGTTGGTGGTCCACACCTATAATCCTAGTACTGAGCACACTGAGGCAGGCTGAGGCAGGAGGAGCGCTGTGAGTTCAGGACCAGCCTGAACTACACAGTAAGACCCTATCTCAAAAAACGAAACAAAACAAAACAAAAAAACTCTGTCTTCTAAGAAAATCATTCTTAAAAATACAGACATACCTAAAGCTGCTTTCTAAAATAAAAAGTATTCAGGAGCTAGGTATAGCTCAGCGGCATAAGCTACTGCTTAGCAAGCGCAAGGTCCTGAGTTCAATTCCAGTTCCCCAATAAATAAATAAAATAAAAAGTATTCAATAGAGATCGTGCTTATAAATAAAAAATAATAATATAATTTATTACTGGCCATCAATGACATTCTTAGACTGAAATCACTCCCAAACTCTTAGGGCTACATGAAAACTTAGAAATGATCTAAGTCCCTTGGATATTTATAGAGAAAAACTAATGTATGGAGATTAAGTGACCTGCCCGAGGCCACATAAGGAAGCCAGTATAAGGCCAGACCTAATAATCAGAATTTCAATCATACCCCACCTATTACGACGCCTGAACAGCCCACTTAAATGCAGATCCTCTTTAAATAAAATTCCATATAAATCAGGACTCCTCACATCAGATCTTGACAACTTTAAGAAGGTAAAATTTTCTTAAATTCTTCTTCGTCAGTGAGCCAACAAGAATTGTAACACAGGGCCGGGGATTTAGCTCAGCGGCATAAGCGCCTGCCTGGCATGTGAGAGGTCATGAGTTGGATCCCCAGTATCAAAAGAAAAAAAAAAATCCTAACCCATTCACAACAGGGCTGTAGTTCGCCCAACTCGCCACCAGGTGGCTTGAACCACTGGTGGTACCGGCATCACTGTCCCATCCCGAAACTTTTTATTAATTTTATTAGTAAAAAGACTGACAAAAGTGATTAGATCTATTTGTACAGGGGCCAGGGGTTTAGCTCAGTGGCGTAAGTAGCTGCTTGGCAAACGTGAGGTTGTGAATTCAATCCTTAGTACCAAAAAAAAAAAAAAAGAACTATTTGTACCACCTGTGGTACAAGCCATCAGATGGGATGTCATGCAGGTGGCTGAACCCAGCGGGAATGTCATGCTAAACAGCAAGTGATTACAAAACACTGTCAAGAAGGACAGGACCGATATTTTACCTAAAAGCCTGGAAGATGAGCGCCTCTTCTCCACTCGTCGTGAACCGTTCTCTGTAGAATTCTCCGTGGGATGTGAGGTCACTCAGAGACAGACTCCCAATGCTGCCCTGCAAGGCCAGGTCTCCCTCTGGGGACATTAAATGACAACATGTTAGTATGCGCCTCTTCGTGTCATACACTTATAGTACATTAGGGACAAAAACTGATGTACGCATGCCTCAAACTTTCACTTTTTAATCAAACTAAATGGCAGGCGCAAATTTACGTATCACAGAACACCCAGGAATGTATTTTATGTAATATTTCAGAAAGTCTCTATGCCACAGTCCAAAGAGAGGTGAAATAATAGTGACCTCACACCCAAACAGGATGTGGGGAAATTAAAGTAAATGCATACACAATTTACAGGTCAAAACATTTACAAATACAAATGAAAACATAATCCACTTTGAGATGTACCACTAATTATAAATTAGTGACACAATGCAGGGCCTACTAATTGCAAGAATAAGAGAGGAAGTGTTGGAGCGGGAGGTTTAGCTCAGCGGCAGGCCCAAATCGTGAGTTTGACCCCCAATTCCAAAAACAAAAAAAAAGAGGAACTGTTAGAAACATGTCAGGGAGCCAAGCAACAGTGAGTGGGCTTTACCGTGGTTTAATGAAAGAACAAAATTCTTTCATTAAAGGGGTGGAGGGCACTGGAGACACTGATCAAGCAAGTCTGATACACAGTAGCAAAGCCCACAAGGCAGGGAGAGGAAAAAGGGCCCAGGAAGCGTGGATGGTGCACCCTGAACCCGACCAGCAGCGTGCTCAGAACTGCGTGGATACTGGAAAGTAGTATTCTGAACCGCTGCTTCCAGAAAACAAAATTCATCATCAGAATGATTACGTAACTCTCACTATGATCGCCACACTGCACACTGCAGCACGCCAGCTCACCGGCCCATGGGCTAAAGGCACATGCTTATGTTTAATTCCTAAACTCCTCTACCAAAAATACCCAAGCTTCTCACAGTTTTAAAGAGCAATCAGCCGGGTGTGGTGGTGCATGCCTATAATCCCAGTACTCGGGAGGCTGAGACAGGAGGAATGCTGCCAGTTTGAGGCTAATTGGACTACAAAGTGAGTCCAAGGCCAGCCTGAACTGTAGAATGAAACTCTTGTCTCAAAAAGACCAAAAAAAAGTCCAATCTCTTCTGGGAAGCTTTTCTAAAATAATTTTAGTATAAATTCTAGTATGAATCCAATTGAGACCCTGTCTCAAAAAAAAAAAAACCCTACAAAATCAGATTACTGGGTCAGCAGTGGGAGAGGAGCAAAAGAAGGTTGTTATGCCAGACACCTGCATTTTTAAAGAACTATCTAGACTATTCTGATCCAAAAGCCAGTATTTGAGGACTCCTACCATAACATATGACCAGACCATAATCAAGCTGGAAAGACAGCTGAATTTCTGTCGAGATGCTCAAGTAATAGCTTTTGCAAGTTTTAGTCTTCCCCACTTACCAATCATTTCCAGGTGTGCTGCTAATTTGGACACATTGGCTTTAGCAAGCTCGCTGGTGGTCTTATTCAGCACGAGAGAGAGCGAATGAACCTTGGAATTGAAAAGACAAAGGCTAATATTACAAGGGGGACAGGATATCTTTCAGGAAAACAGAATGAAAGCAAAGAACACGCAGAAAGGCTTGAGAAATTTGCAGGTGCCTTTTCACAATGTCAGCTTCATTTCTGCTTTGTTCACTGTGTCAAGCTGACCTCCTGATAGAGCTGACAAGAAATGAACTCAATCAGGCAACCTGAATCCCAGGTTCGGTACGCTTCTCTATGCCTATCGGGCCTGTAATCTGTTAGCGATGCTGTATTTACTTCTCCCAGTTTGGTATTCACTGTAAACACTGCACAATGCTGCAGTAACTCAGATTTACAAAGTGGAGTATCTCATCTAAGAAATTTACCAAGGCAAAATGATGAAAGTGATTTACAGTCCTGCCTGATGCCTTTGAAAAAATACTTCACAGAAGTTTCTGATGATCGAACAGGACTTTATCTAGGGACTACAAGCAAAGATTCTTCCTTACTGGGGAAAACTATAAACAGAAGGAAAACAAAATCTTCTGACATGGGAATGGCATTCCTTATGATTAAGAAATTCTGTTATTTAATATTGTAATTATAAACACTAAAAAGATATACGTGTCTCAGACTTGTTGAGTAGGGTCAGAGCAAGCTCTCTCATCGGAAAGCCAGCACTGGAGAACGGGCACTGGTCAAAGAGAAGGCGGGAGAGAGGAGGAGACGCAGAGCAACACTTCTCCTGCTCCGGCCAGAAGGCGGAGGCCACGCCTCACGCAGGCCTTCTCCTACAGTGCCTACTGCCCATGTCTGGGGAATGAATGCCTGGGAGGAAAAAGGATGGGAAAAGAAAAAAGGAAAATAACAAGAGAAAAGGAAGAAGGAAAAATAGCTAGAGTAAGGCAGAGGGAAAAGAGCACATTTTTATGGCTGGAGCAGTGACCCAGCCTGGAGCAGCTCCAGGTCCCTCAGAGTAGGACTTCTGGCAAAGCCACAGAAAGATCTGAAGGCGTCAAAGGCATCACAAGGGGGGAAATAGGAAAAGCTCAGTCAATCACCAAAGTAACATATGCTTTGTTTGGAGGAGTCTGGCCATCGCCACCTGACCCCACTCATGGCATGAGTCTGAGGGTCACTAAAAGGGGTGACAGCTCTCAGAGGCAACAGGAAGCATGGGCACCACCTGGGACAGGTTCTTACCCAGCAGCTGCACCAGAATCCGATTCTCCAGGACCAAGCGCCATTTCCAAAGACAAGAGAACAAAGAATTCAGAAACAAGGAGAGAGACAAACCCAGACTGCAGGACACGCTCGAGGCGCTATCCCAGCTGTCTAGAAAGCTAAATGTGTGGGTAGAATAAAAAGGGAGGGGGCTGATTTACTTTATAAAATGTGACAGCACGCATTGCTTGGTGGCACATGCCTGTAATCTCAGTAGTGGCTGAGGCTGAGGCAAGAGGTGAGTTTGAGGCCAGCCTGGGCTACATAATGAGTATAAGGCCAGCCTGAACTATATAGCAAGACTCCAGCATAAAAACCCAAAGGAGCCAGGCATGGTGGTGCGTGCCTGTAATCCCAGCACTCAGGATGCTGAGGCAGCAGGATCAATCACCGTAAGTTCGAGGCCAGCCTGGGCTACAAAGCAACACTTTGTCTCCAAAAAAAACAAAACCAAAGTAGGGGGAAAATACAACATGTGAACCTTGGAGCCCAAAATTAATGTTACTGAATTCTCCTCATTCTCTAGAAAAGGAAACTGTCTAAGAAAGCATTATATTCCACCAAATTACAAAGACCAAAGGAAAATCATAAATTTTCTTTAACCCATTCACTCTTCTATAATCTACAATAAAAGGGCATTTTGGGGAAAAAAATCAGAGAAATCTGAGTGAGGACTGGCAGGTGTTACATAATACCAAGGCATTTCTGCTGATTTCATTAGATGTGACACGTATTGTCATTATGTAAGAAAATACTCATTCTTTACTAGAAATCCATACACAAGTATCCTGAGATGAAATGATGTTTTCTGGAATTTGCTTTAAAAATTCTTGAGCAAAGACAAAATGGCAATAAAGTAAACTTGATGAGCTACAAGGTTGGGGACACGGGGTTTGTCATACTCTTTCTCTATGACATATTTGAAATTTTTCAAAATAAATATATTTTGCAAAACTTGTATTCCAGAAAGTGCATGTTGAGGGGTGTCTTCTGGGCCTGTCCTCCAGCAGAACCAGCCACCTCAGCAGTGCAGAGCCCCGGGCAGCACCCTCAGGCACTGGGCCCTGCAGAGGGCTTCCTGCAGCAGACTGGCACGAGGACCAAGGCACGGTGGCGAACACACGGGGTCCGAGCAGCCCACAAACACTGTGTCTGCAGGCCCTGGCTGAGCGCAAGGTGCCAGAGGCCTCACAGCACTCGCCAGCCACTGAAAAGGGAAGCAGCACTGGCCCTTCCCATCCCATCCTGACAGCGCATCCCTTTCCAGAGGCATGCAGCCCACTAACCAGCTGGGGAAGTAAGAAGGTGGCCCTGGAAAAAACAGCTCTCCTTCCTGACTCACCCCAGAAGTGTGTGCGAGACCACACATGCCAGGACACAGAGACAAAGCAAAGCACGTAATGTACATCAGCCACTACTTGACCCAGGACTCTGGACAGCGGCTGTGAACCTCCAATAGCCAATTCAGTAACTGCCTCCATATCTTACCGTTCAGCCACACAGCGAAGAGCCCTGAAGTCAAATGCCACCTACTCTACGGTTTTTTAATGTATTTACAATATGAGTATCAAGGAGAGGTCCACATAAAGGTGACAACAGTAACAACTTTCCCTCGCTGAATGCTTACTGTGAGTACACTATCACCCTGAACAAACACTCAACAGTCCCACAGCGCAGGCGCCACTGAACACCCTACTTATTCATGAAAACTGGAGGGGAGAGGACGTTAAATGGTTTGCCAAGGCCACACGGTGATGGAGAAGGACAGTGAAGCTACTAGGAGTCAGAGGCAGGCAGTCTGACTTTAGAGGCTTCATTCTTAAATAACGGCCACGATGAAAACAAATATTTAGAGAAAATGGGGAGAGAATAATAAAAAACCACACTTGAAAGTTACTGATATATGAGACACATTGCTCAGTGCTTGGTACACACGACCTCACTTCGTTATCTTAGATGACAGATCTGGAAAATGAGGCTAGAAAAAGCAAAGTAATTAAATGAATTACATAGTCCACAAGATAAAAAAAAAAAAAAAAAGTTCTTTACACTGCATGTTTTCCCTGCCTCCGGATGGATTTTACACCAAAACCTTTTCTGAAATACTAATGCCTACCCTTCTGTAGCAGACACTCAAAAGACTAGATAGCTCTCCTGCCAACGAAAGCTATTCTCCACAATAAACGCACAATATTCACATCTAAATGGGCAGACTCGAGCTCATTTTTCAAACACTATGGGGTGCAGGTAACCAATACCTTGAGGTCCAGCTTAGTGTTAACTGGGTCCTGCAGGGCAGGCTCTGTCGAGGCGCTGGACTCCGACTTCACACTCTGCACGGTGTCCTCCGGTGCCACCTTCAGGGCGTGGTTGTCTGCAGTGGAACCGATTCCAAAGAAGTCCAATATCACAACCCAGGTTTGCAGGGTGATCAGCACATCCAAGCAGTTAAAATCAACGTCAATGCTCCGGTTAACACGATCATAACTGGAAGCGAATTCTGGGTGTTTCTTATCCACCAAGAATATATTGATGTGGACCAAAGAATCATCAAATTTACTCTTTCCAGCAAGTACCTTGGGCTCATCTACTGTTGGAGAAGGAGGTGGGGTCAAGGGATAGTCCTTGTCGAGGGCTTCCTTTTGCTTCTTCCGGGACACAGACGTGGGTCTCTGGTACAACTGAAAGACGTTAGGCGCCTCCTCCATGTGGGACGGGAGAGACCGTGGCATGTCGGGGTACTCCACATTGGACACCAAAGGGCAAGACTGAGACAGGTACTCTTTCTGCGCTAAACTGGATGGCTTAGGCGCGCCTCGAGACACCATCAGGTTCTTGTATTTGGAATCTGGGTTTTTCTCTAACAAGTCTTCCATCAGCAGAGACCGCAGGGCGATCTGGACAGACAAGGTCTGCGGATGGTCCTTACTGAACTCCACCTCGAAATCCTGAAACTTCAAGCTCACTAGACCTTGGGCTCCCAAAGTCAGATCTCCACTTAGTTGCACTTGAAGCTCTGGTATACAAAAGTTGGCTTGAACCTGAGTAAAGGCTTTGACTTCCTTCAGGGACAAGGACTTCTGAGAAGCACTGGAAAGGCTGGAATGGCTGAACAATCCGTTCTCCTTCCTCTCCACAGACGGTTCTCCGCAAGTACTAAGGGCAGGCAGAGGAGAACTGGGGCAGGGGGAGGAGGCAGCACTGGCTGGAAACTTGTTCAGATCCTCACTATACACGAGGTTGTCCAGTGTTTGCAAAACCTGCTCATAGACGTGCTTGGCTAACACCACCTGCATTCAAAGGGAAAAAACTCTAATTCTACTACTGTTACTAATCACACTCAGATGCAAAGTCCATAAATTTTCACAGCTAATGTTTCTGGGTTTCCCACAAGATTGTAAGATAGTAGATAGCAAGTGTTACCCCTTTCATTTTTTTTTTCCCTTTGTTAGTCTTGTTTTTGTTTTTTGAAACAGGGTCTCACTAGAAGTCCAGGCTGCTCTTGAGCTCACCGTGTAGCCCAGGATTGCCTTGAATTTACAGTGATCCTCCTGCCTCAGCCTCCCAAGTGCTGGGATTACAGGCATAGGCCATCATCCCTCCTGCAGCTTCTCCCTTAACTCTTTCTGCCCTACCTCTATTCATGAAGTTCTTCCCTAGCACTCTGAAGAATAATCTACATACAGTAAATGTTTAGTAACTGTTGACTGTGTACCGGAATCAGCAAAGCCATTCTTCCTAACCACACAAAATAACTGCAGAAACTGAAGAGAATATTGCCTAAAGCCTGCTGTGGATATATCACAGGACTGAGAAGCAAGATTCCGCTTTAACACTGGCTGGGCATCACCAACTAGAATAACAACTAATGTTTAGAACTTTTTAAATGATAAAGAGAATGAGAATGAGCCATGATTACTTATGTTTCCTTTCTTTTTACTTTCTCCTTTTTTTATAATGCTCTTTGCTTTACTCCCTATAAAATAAATTTTAAGAAGTGGCAATCTGGAAGGACAAACAATGTATACATAGTCCTCCTACCACCACACAAACCCACAAAATCTCCATACCAAGGCATTTCACTTCAGAGACAGCAAGACAATTACACTGTTTTACAGGCTGGTCCTAACATGCCCAAAGCATGACAAGAACTATATCCTCTTAAGAAACAGAGACTCTTACTTTTTAAGCAATGAATTTTCCTGTCTCTGAACGGTAATGGAACTAAGGATCTGTCTTCTTCCTCTGCACTACTTACCCTTATTCCACATGACAGATTGCCCAATGATAAAAAAAAACTCCGCAGTTACTGGAACAAAGTATCGACAAGCCATATGCATTAATGGTATTTCCTTAAAATTATATATGTGCCTTCAAACATTTAATGCACATAAATACACAGTACATTATCAACTATCTAGGTTTATATAACATAAACATAAAATAAACACATAGGCTAAACAAAGCTAACCTAAAATCTGATATGATGGTCAAAAGGTTTCAGATTTTTGGAACACTGTGGATTTCAGGTTTTGAATTATGTATGCTCAACCAATTGATAAAGCCTCTGCAAATATTTCAACACCCAAAGTCTGAAACACTTCTGGGCCCAAGCATCTCAGGTAAGACACACTCAATCTGTGTATGACCTCAACTCCCCTGACATGAAAATCAATTGCGTGATTACCTGAACCGGATTGACAAATTTTCCTTCGATCTTCATGATGCTAGCAGTGCCCAAGTCATCCGGACTCAGGGAGAAAGTCAATTCAGATTCTCTCTCAATGGGAATCTTCTCCAGTTTAAACTGAATGGTGGTGTTGTTCAAGATGTGAAAAGCTGGCAAAAATCAGAGGAAAAGGACAAGACTGTAAATACTAGTAGCTACTTTGTTGTTGCTGATCAAGTGGGAGAAGAGCTAAAATAGAGGCCCTGAGTTACTCTCAGGCCAGGAGGGCAAATCAGCTTGGCTCCTGGAGTCTTTGAGAGAAAACATTGATGACTATCCAGAGGCCAAACTAATAAGCAGAGGTACAAGACACATTTATGGGGCTACAATAATTCAACAAAGAAAGATCTATAGCCTAGCACAAGAAAATCAGAGATGCCTGACAAAATGAAGCAATAGCTTAACAGAATACATCCCCTGAAGTGTCCTTAAAGGAGCACTCATCCAATTTCAAAGGGGTGAGACTGAAATATTTTTTCAAAAAGTCCATATTTCCCAAAAAGTGTTAAATAAAATTTTTTTTAAAAGTAAAGCATTTTATTAAAACCCTGTAATGCTGGGGATGCAGCTCAGTGACAGTGTTTGCCTAGCATGTACAAGGTCTTCAGCTCAATCGCCAGCACAACAAAAAATAAAACAAAATAAAATAAAATAAAATAAAATCCTATTATGATTTCTAAAATATTTACTGAGGATAATTCTAGAAGAAAATGTTTTGTTGTAGCCGGTTTTTTAGCAAAATACTACACGAGCTGGGTTTTGAACCTCTAAAGAAACTGAAACAGAACCGTATGCTGCTCACCTTGACCTCTGTGCAAAGATTCAAAGAAGTCATGTCGTGTGAAGTGAGCTTCCTCCTGACTGCTGACACTGGCGGACCCGGAGGGAGGGCAAAACGGCCGAGTGATTTCAGACCCAGCACCTTCTCTGCCTGCCAACTGAGTGCAGTTCAAAGAATACAGTTTAATGTCTTTGATTTCTACCTGCAGACGGTCACTTCTCGACTCGTCGTCTCCTGCCACAAAATTCTGGATGAATATCTGTCCCAAGTGTCCTACCAACAACTCGGGACTCCCAGGCTTCCGAGGGATGGAAACAACCGGCGATTCAATGTTTATGTTCAGGATCAGCTTTACGGTGTCCGTGTGAGACGAAGCCAGCTCAAACCCATACATTTCATTCTCCTCCAAGACAAAGGGTTCCCGCGCCTTCCTTGGCGTGTCAAAGAGTGACACCATCCCACTGTACTCGGCGGTTTTGGTAGCTAACACGGTGGTGACTTTGCTGGCGGCGCTCTTCAGCATGCTTCGAAAGTTTCCCTCCAGTTCATCCATGGATAATGTCAAGTCCTTCAGGAATTTAGCGGAGTGGTTGTAATGCAGGGACGCCATCTTCAGGTTAAGGAAACACTCCTGTTTGGATTTCTCAACAAGCGTAAAACTCAAAGCTTCGGTCAGGGCTGCGTCTTCCATTCTGACAAACACCGATTCGAAGCAGCCAATGTCACTGACGATATTTTCGTAGCCTATGGAATTGCCAATACTGACAACGTATTGGTTCTTAGCATTATCTTGGGTCAAATCCACAAGCTGCAAACACCCCAGAGAACCGTTCATGTCAAAGGTGCTCCCCATGGAGACGTTCACCTTGGTTCCACCTATACTTGCAGTTGCAATTTTCCTGCCGTATTTCTCTCCGTTGGCCATTCCCACCGTCCGCAGGAGCAGTAAGTTAAGTCTGTGGATTTCTACTGCGACCTCAGTGTTCTGCTCGTAAGTAGACTGATACGTTCCTTGTTCTCTAAAGCTTCTTTCAAAATCAGTCATTAAAGGCTGAGGACTCAAATCATCCTTTTCCTTAGGGAAGGATTTTTGCAAAAACCCGATCAGCTCCACAATTGTCTCTGGATTTAGGATAATATCCAGGTTATTCACCTGTAAGGAAATCACCTGAAGGGTGCTGTCTAGGTTCATGGACGGGCACTCTGAACTCACAAACTGATACTCCAATTTAATTAGGGACTCTTGCTCTTTGGTGAGAATCTTTTCAAGACAAACACTAGTTGCTGATGGGTCATTCGGGATGGTTACCTCAGCTACACTGGCCACATTAGGTCCAGCAACAGGAGACTGTGCCCTGCTATCCCGGAGGCTTCCTGTTGGGATATCAAAACTCAGGTTCTTATGTGAGGCCATCAAAAGGTCAAAATCGGCACCATAGGTCTGCATGGTGTCCACCAGGAGCAAGCCGTGGACGGTCAGGGAGACCTCGGCATCATAAGGCCTTTTTACAAAGTGCGCATGGGTGCCGAACACCTTGAGCACAGAAATGTACCGGCCGTTGCTCTCAACACCAAGCTGCACGCAGTTAACTTTAAACTCAGCCAGGAGGAGCTGCGACTCCACCAGCACCTCGCGGGTGTGCTGCTCCAGCACCACGATGCTCTGGGTTAGGTTCATGACCGAGTCCTGCAAGCTCCCCCGAGGCTCCTCCTGGGGGAAGATCTTCTCTTTAATTAGAGTGTCAGAAGTCCTCACTTCCGGGATGGTAAGGAGAGCGAAGCAGTTCTTCAGAGCGGATATCTTGTCTTCATTGATGTGGATTTTTAAGTCTGGTAAGTTGCCTGATAGTACAGCCCCAGGG
The DNA here is from genome assembly GCA_004027295.1 of Dolichotis patagonum. Classification (NCBI taxonomy): domain Eukaryota; kingdom Metazoa; phylum Chordata; class Mammalia; order Rodentia; family Caviidae; genus Dolichotis; species Dolichotis patagonum. The sequence goes on along the minus strand of PVJX010023873.1, from coordinate 1,412 downwards.
TATTTGGGATCGGAAGTGTAAATCAGCCTGCGCTCTAACTGGAGGTGGACGTTGAATTTCTCTACCACATGGGTGGGGCCCACGTCGATATCCTGAACATGCTTCCAATTGTCTTTCACGCGTCCCACCATGATCTGGAGGTCCATGAACGACAGGGAGTACCTCTCGTACATCTTTGTACTCATCAAGTGTGCTTGGAGCTGTTCTTCACTAAACTCAACTCCAGAAAAGGGAGGCGTTTTCTCGCCGCTACTGGTGCCTGGCTCTGGAGGCGGGGTGTTGGGAGGGGTGGCAAGTGGGGTCTTATATTCATCATCACTAAACTGATTCTCTTCACAAGCTGATCCATCCCCACTTTTCCTCCTGGAGTCCTCTGCAGACAGAAAAAAGAACCCTCAAAATACATGTCTGTCATTTGCTTCGTTTTCCCCTTCTCTGTAACAATGACGAAAAGTACAGTTTCAAGCAACCCCACTTTTCCTTAAAAAATGGATGAAAACACTAAGCATAAAATTCTGTATTTGCCCTTTATCCAATGTGAATATATCTATGAATCTAGAAACCAACACACAGGGAGTAAACACACGTGACCGCGAGGAGAGCTGGGGACCTGCAGGCCCCTGCGGGCACAGCTGGGGCAGCTCAGCCATGAGCCGCTGTCCCCAGCCCCTTGTTCCACCTCTTTACCTTTTGCATTCTCAGGGTTCACTGTCTTTCCTGCACTAGAGATGCTCTGAAAGAAGAGCGGACCCCTCTGTCTTGCTCCACACAACAGCCTGAGAGCCCAGATCCAAGCTTGGTGATTTCCCACTCACACTTGGCCCTCTCTGCAGTGGAGTAAAATGAGGAAACCATGAAATCATACCTCTGGACACTGTATGTTTGATCCAATAAAGCAGACACTTCCTGCAGTTTTGACCCTTTTATTCAGGTGTAACTCCCTTCTAACATTCCCCTGAGCACCTAACTTTCCCCTTCTGCTCATGCCCCATACCCTCTTCTCTTTCAGGTTTTCTCAGTAAAGATAAGATTGAGATTAGCTAATAAATTCCCAATTTTACTTATCCCATGAATCCTCTCATTCTCCCCTCCCATCTCAACAAATACTATTTGGACCTAATTATAATAATGAAATTACCTTCCAGGTTTTCCTTTTTATATATACCATGTATCAGAAACAGATTAAAGTTCCACCCCTATAATTAAGTACTGGGAAACAATGTATAATAAAATACACAGTGTTGACTGGGGATTTAGCACAGTGGCTCAAGTGCTTGCCTGGTAAGTGCAAGGGAGGTCATGAGGTCGATCCCTGGTACCAAAAAACACAACAAAACAAATAAATAAAAAATAAAATAAAATAAAAAATGTCAAGACACAAAAGCAACATTAAAAAAACAGTAACTTTTCTA
>PVJX010023872.1:0-28767 GCA_004027295.1 Dolichotis patagonum | reverse complement strand
CAGGGTGGCGCCGGGGCGTCTGTGCGCTTTCCTCCGTGCGCACCGACAGATCCAAAACACCGGCGCCTCACGACGGATCCCATTGCGAAGTCAGCCTTCCCTGCGACAGGTCTGCTGCCTTGTCCAGGCCGAGGACAAAGTGCGCGGATTAAAGTCCTGGGAACCCAGCAGTCCGTGGCTTCTAGCTGAGCAAAAGGGGCCAGGAGTCTTAGTAGTACTAAGAAAGGTGGTGGAGCTAGGTCTCCAGCATTCTGGAATGCCTTAAAATGAGGACTCCCGAAACGAAACTGGCAGCGCTGGAAAGACCCTTGGGATTTACTTCTTCATATTCTCGGTAAGGAAACAGCACTGGGCCGGGGATTTGGCTCAGCAGTGTAAGCGCCTGCCTGGCAAGCGCAGGGTCATGAGTTCGATTCCCAGTACAAAAACAAAAGCTACCCACAGTGAAAGCAGTCGCCCAAAGTCATTCAGTTAATAAAACATCCGTTCTCATTTACTGAACACCATACTGTGAATATTGCCACAATCTCGTGTCCACGTCCACTGAGAAAGAAACTGAAGCTCACAGAGGCCCTGTGAGCTAGCTGCGCCGTTACACACTGGGTGCACAGCTGATATCCTGCCTGAGGCACACCACGGCTGACCCAACATGATGACTGGGTCCCAGTCCTTTCCCCTTCCCTTTATTTACATTTTGCATTGCACTATTTCTCCTTCCCTTTATTTACACTTCGCATTTTGTGGGGAGGCCTCAGAGTAGGTGAGATCTAAATTGCTCCTAGGGAGAGCTGGAGAAGCAAGCAGGGGAGAGGAGGAGGAAATGCCAGCTGTCTGCCAGGAAAGGCCAGGCGATTCACTGGGTCACGATCAGGAAACTAGGGCAGCCTCCCAGCTGGGCCCAATCTGGCTCCTGAGTGTGACACATCACTTGGCTTGAAATTATTTTATTAACTATCAGGCACACCCGTGTTTGAACACGTAGTATAAAAATGCTACCAGGTCCACTGTAAATGGCTTACCGGGCTTTCAGAATCAGCTCGTTTCCCTGTGTGGGCAGATGCAGCTAACTGCTCCAACTGACTGTGTTTGCAGGGGGGGACAGGGTCTGGCTCAAGTCTGACCTTCAGTTGCAGCCAAACTAGGCTATGCAGCTCTCTTAACTCTTACTGAAGTGTACAGTTTGACTTCACCAAGGTCACAGAATAGCAATGTGGTAAAGATCCTACTAACCTGGACTGTTTTGCTTATGCTAATCAAAGGCTTACCCTGGAGCTTAAAGCTGTAGGGGTTCCTTGGAGCTGGAATCCAGAAGGTCTGGTTGGATTCCAGCCTTGCTTTGCACTAGGTCTTGTGTGACCTTGTCAAATCACAAACTGTATTTCAGGAGTTCATGATTCAACTTCTTCGTACTACTTCCTACTAGTCCTAATATAATCCTAATATTCAGTGTTGTTGGCCATAAATGTCGGGCTGGAAGACCCAAACCAAGTTTTACTTACAAGAGTTTCTTCAAAGAAAACAAGACCATTATTAAAGATAATGAGCATTTATTGCCTATCTGCAGGCATTTCTCTTTAGAGTCTGGTATGATCCACATTGTGTAAAACTAAAAACACTGGCACAATTGCGCTGGCCTGTTCATATTGGATCAGATAAGTGAAAAGCCAGCTTTAAAAGATTCCTGTTCTACTGTTTTTGCCAATAATCACGCCAGTGGCCTACAGTACAAACCTAAGACAGTATTCCTTTTCCTCTGTCCTTTGTCATCTTGACTCTCTGCAATGCCATCCTTACATAGCATCTCATCTCTTGGCCTTGGAGCCGGAAACTAGATTCCTAACATTGCAAGTGACATGTCTAAGCCCAGTATGGCCCTGCACCAGTACGCTGGTGCCTTCAAATAATGAGCCATGGTGGTTCTGGTCCAGGACTGGCCCAGGGAGACACAGCTCCTGATGGACATGTAACTTTACAAAGGTGTGGACAGTGCTTGGAAGATTATGACACAGTGGCTGGCGAGAGATGAAAGGGTCAGAGCAGGAGTCCCTAATTCCAAGATGAGTAGTCCTGTGTCAGTGGGGCAGACAATCAAGGCTGAGAAGCCACCTGCCCCTGAGCCCTCAGGCAGGAAAGAGGTGGGCGTGCCTATTGGGCAACGGCCAGGAAGCCAGTGTGGCCAGAATGAGAATGGGGAAGAGGAAGCTGGGTTGGGGACTGTACTTTCCATGCATTTGGGAACTGCAGAGAGCCACCAGATGCCATGTGCCTTAATAAATGAAGCCAGTCTACTAGCTAGCGAGGAATCCTGTTTGGTGCTGAGGGAAGAATGGTGAGGTCCAATGGATAGACCTCACCTGGGGGAGAAAGGTGTTGGAATAGACCAGTCAGGATCGTTGGCAGGAGTCCAGGCAAGACATGCAGTGTCCACCGCTGGCGGGAGAAAAGTGTGGCTTCCGAAGGCACCTGAACTTGGGGATAGGTTTCTGGCAGAGCATGAGGTCAGCCCATCAAGAATGCCTCCAGCTTTCCCTCTCGGCTCAGACTGGGATGAATCGCACACACATTACAGCCCTTCGTCCGTCTTTGCTCCAACCTCTTCCTCGGTTGCTGCTTTTTAGTTAATACATCTTTCAAGGTCAAAGCCTGATCCCAGACTCCGAGGCAACACCAGGGAGTCTGCACAGGTTAAACCTGAGGTTCAGGTCAGTTTACTTTCTCACTTTGTTATGAAGCTGCTTTTGTCCTGCAAACATTAAGATTAGGAAGAATTTGTCCAAAAGCTTAAGCCTAACAGAAGGTACCTATGGATTTTTAAAATGCAGTTTTGAGAAGATATAAAAAGATTATATTCATGTGTCAACACCATGATGAATGTGTTTATGTACTGCAAACATACACTAATAAAATTTTTTAAATGTAGGGTTTTTTTAACTCTAATTTAGCCTAAGGGACCGTCAGTGCAACTCTTCATTTAACAAGATAAAAACAGTATGAGTGGACTAAAGCCAGGAACCCAACTAGTTTTTCGGAAACTCATCTTCAAGTTCACATTTAGGGAGATGGAGGTATGTATGCATATGTATATCCATATGGATATAGATATAATCTTCGGTATCAGGAACGGAACTCAGGACACTGCACTCGCCAGGCAGGTGGTTATGCTGCTGAGCTAATTCCCAGCTCACATTATGGATATTAAGAATTCAGAGGTGGGCATGGTGCTACACACTTGTCCCAGCACTTGGAAGGCTGAAGCAGGAGAACCCAACTGTATATCACAAAACGAACAAAAAACTTTAATATTTATAAAACAAATCTGCCCTGAACTTAAAATTTTGTTTCACTGAGCCCTTGAAAAGCGATCACTTAGATAAGCTAAGGCACTTTCACCTTGGTAAACTCTGATTAGACTCAAAGGCAATCAGTAGCACCATGAGCACTAGTGAAACGGCCCACTTCTGGAGACTGTCACGTATGCGGACACTTCAGACACAGATGATCACCTCTAGTCTGAAGTCATCGGCGGGAAGCAACAGTGACCTAACCCAGGCTTGTGCCCCAGTTCTGGTTCTGCCACTCATCACTGTGAGCAAGACATCATCTGTGTGGGCCTCAATGTTCTCATCTTTAAAATGGGCACAATCATCATAATAGTACCTTCCTCACATGGATGTCAGGAAAATTAAGACCTGCTTCAAATTAAGACCTGCTTCAATGTGTGACAGGAGTGTCCCGGCCCAGGCTCCCCTCATTACTCCAGATGCTGACTGTTCTGGGCTGAATCACTGCCTCGTCCCATTCATGTTGAAGCCCTAATCCTAGCACCTCAGCATGGGGTTGTATTTGGAGACTCTTAAAAGAGGTAATTAAATTACAAATAAAGTCATCCTTACAAAATGAGGCCACAAGACAGGCCAGAAGGGTGTGAGGCACACAGGTGGAAGACAGCTGGCTACAAAGCCCAGCAGAGGCCTCAGGAAAAGCCACCACTGCTGACACTCTGCTCTCGTTTCTAACTTACAAAAATGTGAGAAAAGAAATTTCTGTTTAAACTGCCTTGCCTATGCTACTGTTATGGTTGCCCAAGCCAACGAATACATCACGGCCAGACTTGGGAGACCTCTGGCCACAGGGTAAACACCTTGCTGCCCGTGTGCCATGCAGGACAGGAAGCTCTGAGAATCACGAGATAAAATGCATGCTTAACATACAGCTTCTTTCCTGGCCTAAACGCCCCAGGGGAGCAGGTGTGGTGAATGCCTTTAACCTCAGCTGCTCTGGAAGCTGAGGCAGGAGAGCTAAAAATCTGAAACCAGCCTGGGCAACAGAACAAGACCTTATTTACTTATTTACTTGGGCGGGGATCGAACTTAGGACCTCATGCTTGCCAGGCAGGTGCTTATGCCACTGAGCTAAATCCCCAGCCTGACCTCATTTATTTAAAAAAAGAAAAAAAGAAAGCCTCCACGTGTAGCAATTTCTTTTTTTTTTTTTTTTTTTTGGTACCGGGGACTGAACTCATGACCTCGTGCTTGCCAGGCAGGCGCTTAAGCCACTAAGCTAAATCCCCAGCCCGTGTAGCAATTTCATACCCTAACTTATGAAAACCAGAATGTAGGGCCAGGGATATAGCTCAGTGGCACAAGTGCCTGCCTGGCAAGCACCAGGTCCTGAGTTCGATTGCTAGTACCAAAAAAAGAAAAAGAAAACCAGAAGGCAAGCACCTATATGAGAATCTCCCTTTATTCCTCAGCACCAATGAACCTGCTGCTGACAACACAAAAACTACAGAAAATGCTGTTTAGATGTAAAATAGGCACGCATATGGCTGTAATCCTAGTACCTGGGAGGCTGAGGCAGTTCTAGGCCCCCTGTACTACCTAGCAAAACACTGTCTCAAAAACAAACAAGGCCGGGGGTTTAGCTCAGCGGTGTAAGTGCCACGTGAAGTCATGAGTTCAATCCCGGGTACACCCCCCCCAAAAAAAACACAAAAAAGATGTAAAAAAAAAAGTACTTTCAAGATACTTTGGGCAAGCACATAAATAATTTGTTTTTATGATAGGTGCTTTAGTCTTTCCAGGGCCAAACTAAGAGAAATCCAAACATTCACCTTTAAAGCAATTTGCATCTTAGTAGCTCAAAAGCGTGTATTTCCTACAAAATATGCTTTGTATTTCTGTGCTTACTAAAAGAATTTCTGCCAAGCACGGTGGAGCACACCTATAATCCCAGCACTCGGGAGGCTGAGGAGAGGATAGCCACAAGCGTGAGGCCAGCCTGGGCCTGTCAATTGTACACAATGAGCCGGGAAGCACTGCACTAGCCTGAGGATTTCCCAAGGACGTAATGAAAAGCATTTTTATGTTCCTTTTCTTTGGGAACAGAAGTACCTGAGCTTTAAGGAGGGATCCCGTCCAAGGGGCACAAAGGGAGGCTAGAATGGCAAAGCGACTGCTCGCTTGGCTCTACCGAGCAGTCAGATCAAGTGATGGCGTGACCAGAGCCAAACCTGGAAATGGCGGGGAGGCCACTAAGCCACCTGTGCTACCCTGCACCTGTGACGTGGGAGTGCAACCCAGCAACCGGATTTTACCTTTAATTAATTTAAAGGTGAAAAACTGATACTTCTTTTACTTACTGAAAAAATTTATACCTGCACTGTGACATAAACCTGTATTTTGAAGGGTAAATTGTACGAAATCTAACAATAAATTTGAGATGTGCAGTAAATGTAAAATACACATCAAATTTTGATGACATCATATGAAAAAGAAGACATACAATATCATTAATGCATTTGCATTACATGTTGAGATATCTGGGAAACACGGAACTTTTTTTTTGGTACCGGAAACGAACTCAGGACCTTGTGCTTACCAGGCAGGCACTTGGCCGCTGAGCTATATTCCTGGCCCTTAAACTTCTTAAAATGTTTCACCTGCTTCTACATTTTTAAATGTAGCTAGTGGAAAATTAAAATTACCAATGTGATTCATTTTGCTATTTCTTACTCAGCAGAAGGCTGTTCTAAACATGCTCACTTATCCTACAGCCACATAGGTCACGTATGGTGACACGTGCCTGTAGCCCCAGCACCGCAAAGGCTGAGGCAGGAGGGTGACCTGAGGCCAGGAATTAGACTGCAGTTTGGGCAATACAGAGAGACACCTGTCAAAGACAGACCAAGAGCCAAGTGTGGCGATGCACACCTGTGATCCCAGCACTGGGGCGGCCGAAGCAGGACTGCCTCAAGTTCTAAGGCCAGCCTGGGCTACGCGGTGAGTTCAAAACCAGTCTGGAACGCATGAGTCCCTGTCTCAAAAAACAAGACAAAACAAAACCCTGAAATAAAGACAGGAAGAAAAGGAAAAAAGGAAAAGAAAAGGCAGGCAGGCAGGAAGGAAACAGCACTTGGGGGGAAGGGAGCTGTAGCTGAGCAGTAAAACTCGGGCTCAGCACGTGCAAGACCTTGGACTCATCTCTGCATCAAAATAAATAGCTTTTATAATACGCTTTCTGAGTAATTCCTAACTGCAGCGAGTGAAAACTCACTTACACTACATATTTCCCGGGGGCGGGGGGTGGATCAGGAGGCTGTGAAAAGCTAGTAAGAACTTCAATTTTAAGAAGAACATTAGGGGCTGAGAGCACGCCTAGTATGTGTGAGGTCCTGGGTTTGATCCCAGTGCTGCAAAAAAAAAAAAAAAAAACAATTAAAAAAAAGACTAAAGTTAAATAGTTTAAATAAATAAAGAACCTGAATAATATTAAAGTATAACAGTATCTGTAAAAATTACACCTTTGTTCCAGTCTGGCCTGATTTAATATTACTTTGGTTGATACAAGTAAGATACCTAGTATTTTAGAAATTTTGTGAATTACATATAGTAAAATATAACTGGGCAAATATACAATATATAAGTACAAAAACATTTTCATCTTCTTAATTCTCTATTACTTTAACTTTCAAAAGAATTTATTGGATTCGGGGGAAGTAAAAGATCTTTAAAACAAGAAAACAACTGACGTGAAGATTCTATTTTAATTTTCTAGCACCCTTATGTTAACCTTCATATACTGGGAACCCCCTCTTCTTTCTCAAAAGTTCCCTACCAGTTTACAAGAGAAAAACAGTCAAAGACTTCAATTAAATACAGTGAAATGGATAACCTTACCCAAATCTAGTATTTTGACATTTATTTTTAAAATCGCACGGTTATAGACACATGCTGGCTACTAAGTCTCTGAGGCTTAATTTTTAAGCTTACAAAAATATTTACTTTTAAAAATGTATCCATTTTGTGGGATTTGACAATCTTAACATAAAAATACAGTGTAAGTCTCCACATACAGAGTTATCAGACTCAAGGTACAGATCAGTATCTTCAGAGATCAATTAGAATTCAGTAGAGTATACATCGAATACAATTTTTTTTTCATCTTGAGACAGGATTACACTATGTAGTTCAGGCTGGCCTCGAACTCACAGCAACCCTCTTGCCTCAACCTCCCAAGTGCTGGGATTACAGACCTGCGCCACCATGCTCTGCCTCACTGAATGTAGCTTTATGTCCCAAGCTAATTAAGACATCTTCAAGTTCATCATCATGAAATTCAAGTATCATTTCTGACAAAATTCAGAGTTTATCTGGGGTGAATGTTTCGATTCAATTTCATATTGTTTTTTTTTTTGTGGTACTGGGGACTGAAGTGCTTGCTGGGCAGGTGCTTATGCCACTGAACTAAATCCAAGGCCAATAATTTTGTATTTTAATACTTAATGAAAAATTTAAAAGCCTGCTATTAAAATAGAGAAATCAGATTTTACAGGAAACTTGAATTCATAGTTTTTATAAAGCATACTTCTGCCTTCCTGTTACATGACTTTTGAATTATGAATACAGTTTTATCTGAGTTTGCATCTGCCTTCTAATGAGACACTCTGGTGCTACACAAAGATTAAATGTCAAATTACTCTGTCCTAGGGGCCTGGAAGTGATTAAAAAGACAAATTCCCAGTTACGGTTTATGCACTGTGACACCTTGAGAAGTCCAGATGCTTACCTAAGTGACTCAGCAGCTCTGCATCCTGGGGTGTGGACAAACCGTTTTACAGCTCACTGTGTCAACTTCAGAGGGTCAGAACTTTAACACAGTGACGGGGGAGCAGGGTCCCTAGTCTGAACATCCTCAGCCTATGCAAGAGGAAGGCAGGCAGATGGTATCAGTGCTACACCCACCCCGGGGGGCAGCCTGCATACAATAAGAGAAATGAGGAGGGACTGACTACTGGCTCTTCGAGGAGCTCCAGTCATCGCCTTCAGCTTGGACATCCTTTGGCTTCTGGCACACTGTTCAGCTCCTGCCTGGGACTCTTCACCTTCCGTCGTAGATTCTTCAGTGTTCCATCACAGACCCATCCGCCTCCTGATACCGACTTGCACGGGACACTGCAGTGAGCTCCAGCGTGCAGACACCCTCTGCATGCTCCCTCATCTGACTTTGTGCCTGACAACTGTGAGCCAATCTTATAATTTCTTACACATTTGTGTATCTTGGGTTATATCTGTTCTTCTAGTAAATCCTATCTGATCCATTCCCTAAACTCAGCTCTGACTTCCCTGCACTGCAATGCCTTAGCCTTAGAGAAAGAAAGGAGAACCAACCACTCTACCCAATGCAACCTCCGTGACTTCCTCTGTCCTAAAAAATAAAAAAAAGTACCTAGGTCACCAAGACCACACCTATGGCCATGAACATTAAATGCTTACAGAAAAGTCTGAATCAGTGAGCCCAAAGGAAAACTGCCCAGTCTTTAAGAGACCTAGTAGATGAAAATGAAAAGCGTTCATTGATATGGAAGTACAGAATACACATGGGTACTGTGGATCAGACCAGCACACCCCTGCCCCAGCTGCGCTGACGCAGCGAGTTACAGCTGTCTTCTGGCCGGCGCATCTCTCCAGAGCTCTGTAATCCACCGCCTCCGACAGGGCACGCTGACCCCTGGTTAGAGCTGGCTTCTGGATCGGGCTCCGGGAGCAGTCACCCCTTGAGCAGGTCAGCTCTGCTCCTGGCTAAGTGGTGAGGGCCGGGCCACATGGTGAGCAGGGGATGGCAGCTCGGGCCCCTGCGTCAGCTCCAGGTGCTGAGCAGGGTCTGAAGCACTTGCTGCTAAGTGGAGCCCCCCGGTTTGTTCTTGATGGGCGTGAAGATGTTCTAGGGTTTCCTTGGACAGTGTGATGACGTGCACTGGCTCAGTCTGGGAGGGCTCCATCTGGCTTTCGATCATATTGAGGCTCTGAATGTGTTCAGTTTGCTCCTGCTGAGCTGAAAGAATTAAATTCTGCAGTTGCTCTGGCTGCTGCGTGAGCAGAGTGAGATTAGCAGCTTGGTCTGTGGTCATGTTCTGGGAACTCTCAGCGGCCACAATGCTGATACCCTGGCTAGGACCTGGCATAAAATTGATATTGTGTACAGAATCGGTCACAAGAAGCTGAATCTCCTGCTCTCCCGAGGCAGAGAGCTGGTAGGGCTGTAGCTGAAGAATATTCCGGACCTCTTCGGTGTTACTACTGCTGGAAACGCTGCTGGCTTCTGCCGTGTGCTTCTCTTTGCTGTGGATTTTCAGGTGAGCTTTCAAGTTGTCTAGGCGAGCGAACTGCAAGTTACACTCAGAGCACGAGAAAGGCTTTTTGCCCGTGTGGAGAATGCAGTGCCTCCTCTTGGCACTGGAATCAGAAAAAGACTTGCCACATATGCTGCAGGAGTATGGCTTTTCTCCTCTGCAAGAAAATACACATTTTATTTTAAACATAGAAGCCAGACATGCTGGCGCATACCTGTAATCCCCAATACTCTGGAAGGCTGAGGCAGAAAGATCAAAAGTATCAGCACAGTCTGAACAACCTGGCAGTGTAGCAAGATCCTATTTATTTTAGAGTGAAACAAACAAGAGGGCTGCAAAAACCTTGGGTTCAATCCCCAGTACTGTAAAAACAAACAGAAACTAGAAACATCTGTTTATTTACCTCCTGTTTATCTGGGGAGAAGCCATCAAGGAGTAAGTGCTAAATACAAATTAGACTGAGCTGTGAGTCACAGTCTCAAGTTCTCCTAACTTACAGACTTACAGTGAGTCAGACACCCATGGGTTTTAGTTTCTACTTTTTTCCTTTTTAAGTCTCTACTCTTAAAAAATAAAAGTTAAAAAATAAAATACAAAAAAGGGTAGGAATAGTGTTTGAGAAAGGACGGCAGCTGGAGTTCAACTAGATGTGATAAAATTTTATGATTCCATGGAATATATTTCAGATAAGAAAGTAAATACACACTACATATATAGTTCTTTTTTTTTTTTTTTCGGTACCACAGATCAAACTCACAACCGTCTCTTGCCAGGCAGGTGCTTGTGCTGCTGAGCTAAATCCTTGATATAGTACCTTTTTGTTTTAGTTTTTTTTTTTTTTTCTGGTACCAGCAATCAAACTCAGGACCCTGCACTTGCAGTTGCTTATGCCGCTTGCTTATCCTTGGCTCTTATTTTAGTTCTTACTCTCGTCAATTTTTAGGCTCAAGTGACCAAATAAATATGTATGATTAATATAAATATTAAAAATTTGTGAAGTTGTTATAAATACACCTAAATCGAAGCTGAGAGCAATTTTTGTGGACAAAACAGTCAATCAGAAAATATTAAACGTAATGCATTTTATGGGGTCTTGCTATATAGTCCAGGCTGGCCTTGAGCTTGACGTGTAGCTCAGGCTAGCCTCACACTAGTGACCCTCTTGCCTCAGCCTCCCAAATGCTGAAATTAGTGGCATCTGTCACCTTAATGGCTATTTTTGACTGAAGATTTAAGCTTTGGGTCAGCCCCCAACACAAAATGAAAATTCAAAAAATGAAATCAACAACATACATCCCTTACTGGCCAGAATCAATTTTGTTAATTCTATATAAAGAATTTTATTACTTAAAAATAAACAACCTAGATAATTATACCAGAGTAACACTTTAGATAAAAATAGTACACAGGTAACACAGCACCCCACGTAACACCCACAGTTAAAGGCAGCTTCCACAACACTGAAATGTCTGCAGAACTTACCGATGAATTCTGATGTGAGTCTGAAGAGAACTCTTTGCTGTGAAAGATTTGCCACAAATTTCACAAGTAAATGGCTTTTCACCTAAAGAAAGGAAAGCATTTAGAAATATACATTTGCAAACAAACCAACCAGGCAGCCACTCTGCACCTCCCCACGGTGTGGGGAGCCTGGGAAGGCAGAAGCAGGCCCGGTCTCTCCCTTCCACTGACTGTATCTTCTGTGTGTCTGCCTATCAACCGGGGATTTGTTTTGTTTGGTACCGGGGATCGAACTCATGACCTTGAGCTTGCCAGGCAGGCATTTAAGCCACTGAGCTAAATCCCCGGCCCTATCAACCGGGGATTGAAGCCAGGACCTTTGGACTGAGCCACATCCTGTCTTTTTTTTTTTTTTTTTTTTTTAAGACAGGGTCTTGCTAAGTAACTCATTCAGTTGCCCACCCAGGCTGTGCTTGAATTAGTGATCCTCCTCCCTCAGCCTCCCATAGTGTATGGATTATAAGCATGCGTCACTGTGCCTGGCTTCCCTTAAACTGTTAAAGACTAAAATAAGGCAGCATTTATATGAGGCAAACAAAGGAGCTCAACACACTGCCTCCTGCATTTTCCATGCTTAGGTGTGACGGTGACCTCTGCACTTCTGCTTTACCACCTGGCTGGGTGGCTCACTTGATCTTCAAAAGGACTCCCACACCCTAAGAAGATGGATGCACTATTCACGTTTATCTTCCTGGGTGGCTCGCTTGATCTTCAAAAGGACTCCCACACCCTAAGAAGATGGATGCACTATTCACGTTTATCTTCCAAATATATTCAGAATCTGACCACGTCTCGCTACCCACTTGCCCTGGTTTACACCACCACCTTCCCTCGTGGCAGCTGCCCAGAGGGCCTCCTGCCTGCCTGCTACCCAGAGTCAATCAGGAGTCCTGATGCAGGCAGGTCGCATCACACCGTGGCTTTAAACGCTGACGGCTCCTCAGTACGACTACGGTTAAAACTCTGGACCTACAGAGGATCAGACCCTCACTCCTCCTCCAAAGTTCCCTGGTCCCTCACAAGGTGTCTCCCAGGTGGCTCTCGCTTCATCTCTGTTTCTGCTCACATGGTGCAATCTTTACCAGTGAGACTGTCATCTCCCTCATCGGGAATCCACCCCAGGGCTACCAGCATCATTCCATTCACAAAGGTTCCACCCTCTACATGGTTCCATCAGCTGTTTTTTTTGTTTTTTTTTTTTTGAGACACATCCTCATATGGACTGGATCAGCTGTTAATTTTTTTTTTTTTGAGCCAGTTTTGCTATGCAGCCTCAAACTTGTGATAATCCTTTTGCCTCAGCCTCCCCAGTGTTGGGATTACAGGCATGTACCACCGTACCCAGCATAATCCACTGTTAACTTTCTATCTTCTTTGCTCTGAGCACTGCGGAGTGAACACAGGGTCTCACATGCACGAGGCTGCCTATCACTGAGCTATGTCCCCAGCCTCCAACACTTACAGCACACGGATAAGGCGGGCACACGCAAACTATTCCAACCCTGTGGTTTTTCATTTGTTCCCAAGTACAGGTCTGCAACCTTCAACTGAATTACCTGCTTTTCTTTAAGTTTATTCAGTTCTGAAGCACACACAATCAACAAAGTGCAGAGGTAAGAAACAAAAATGAAGGTGCAATGCGCCTCACAAAAGGAGGCGTGGCCTACTTGAGAGACAAGTACAGTGGGGCAGTGCTCCACTGAGTGTGCAGAGGGACAGCAACACCACTAGCGGTGGCAGGGGAGGAGGCAGGACCGAGCTGGACCGGAGAGGAAGTCGCACCAGGCACTGCCGTGAACAGCACACCCAGAGCCTGCCTCAGAGGGGCTGGGGTTTGCTATGAGCCCTGGTGGAAATCTAAACTAAGGCCACACCTCTGAAAGCTATAAACTCCAGGCAAAGGAAAGGGCAGCTCGGAGGTTTCCAGCAGCAAGATGACCCCTAAATGTGTCAGAGATGGGCTGAGGCCAGCGCTCCTGCAACAGAGCACACTCGAGGTGCTGAGGCCTGGACCAGAGGTGGCAGGAGGCAATGGATCAACGGTGAGCTGACAGGACCACAGTGGCAAGGGGACCAGCACACAGTCATCACAGGAGAAGCAGACAGCAGAGATTAAGGGAAGGACAGGGCTCCCCTTGGGTGTGTCTTCAGAGGACTGTGCCACTTGGGTTGTCCTGGGGGTCTCTCCCCAGTCCACTACCTCCCCCAGATGCTTTGAAGATTTGGGCCCATGCTCCTGCTTATTTAGCAACGCAGCGAGTGGCAGGCTTTGTCCTCCACTGGCTTAAACCCAGAGTGGCTGTCTTGGTGATGGCAGCAGCATGCAAGCAGCTTGCACATGAGAGCACCAGGGCAGGCTGCTGTTGTGCCAAGCCACATCACCACTGTGAAAGGCTGTGCCAGGGCCAGGGATATAGCTCAGTGGCACAAATGCCTGCCTGCCAAGCGCAAGGTCCTGAGTTTGATTCCCTGTACCCAAAACCAACCAAACAAACAAACAAAAAAAAAAAAAAAAAGAAAGAAAGAAAGAAAGAAAAACTTTCCAAAATACAATAAAAAATGTTGGGTGTGGTGGTGCATGCCTGTAATCCCAGCACTGGGGAGACTGAGGCAGGTGGACTGTTGCAAGTTCAAGATCAGCCTGGGCTACAAAGTGAGCTGAAGGCCAGCCTCAACTGCATAGTGAGACTGGCTGTGCTGCTGGGCACTGTGGCATAAACCTGTAATCACAGCACTAAGGAGGCTGAGGCAGGATTGTCATGAATATCGTGAGTTTGAGGCCAACCTGCGCTACACAGTGAGTTAAAGGTCAGCCTGCAATACTTAATAAAACCTGTCTCAAAAACACAAAATGATAATAATAAAAACTAAAAGGCTGTCTGTGTCCCATCATGTATACTGGCCAAAATGTACCAACTGACTCTCTTACCAAGGGACATTTTAGTAGTTTCTATTATAATCAGTCCTGCCTGTGATGAATAGCCTTACACAAACATTTTTCCCCAAATGGAAAGACAGTTGAGAAACTACCAGTTTCTTCTCATGAAGTTTCCACATTACAGTCCCATCAACAGTACATAATGATGTCCATTTCCTCACGTCTGCCAATCTAATGGACAAACATCATGCACACTCCTATGACGACCAACACTACTGCCTTGGTTTTATAGCTGACTACCTGGCATCCCCATGCTGTGTTCTGGGGAGCCTGGTTTCCTGTTGGGGTACACTTTCTCTTATTTGGGATGTTAGTACCTTGTCATATGCAGCAACTGTCCCTTCCCATCCCAGAGGAAACATCCCCTGCATACATCTCTTCACTCCGCGTGCGTGGCCTCCACGGCCTTCTCTTGCCAAAGGGGCCACTAAGGGGTGCCGCCCCGGTCCTTCCCTCTGCTCATCCTCCTGGCGCTGGCCTGAGACCTTCTCAAGACACCAATCAAAAGCCCCTCTCCTTTCCTGCCTTCGTGGTGCCTCCCCACTGTCCCGCCCCTGGGCCACCTGTCTCCGTGTGATCTGTAGCGCTTTCTTTGGACGGTGGGCCTCGTTCCCTCAAGCTTCACCCTCCCTGCTCTGACCTGGGTCGCCTCTTCTGGCCTCCTGTGTCAGCCAGCATGTGCTCCTGCTTCCTGATCAGATCTGTTCTCTAAATGTGTTCCCAGACCTTCTGGGGAACAAGACCCATCCCCGCTCTTTGGCTCTATCCCGAAATTCTTGGCATGTGGACTCTGTAAGGAGGATGGTGAGGGGCCCCAGACCTCAGAAAGATGAGGACAAACAAGTTGAGCGGATCCTCTCCCTGGGGAGTCCATCATACTCTCACACACCAGCTATGGGTAAATGTCTAAGTGTTTCCAGCTCTCCCAGCACCTCCTGGGCTCAGGCAGCCAACTGCCTACGCCTGATCTGCACCTGTTGCCAAACAGTCCCAGACCAACTGACCAACATCTAACTCTTAATTTGCTCCCCAGGTTTTTCTCCTCCCAGTTGCTTCTCACCCTCACATCTGATCATAAGCAAACCACAACTTCCTCAGAATCTGTTCAGAACTAGTCCATCTGCCACCTTTCCCACCACTGCTGCACGGTGCCAAGCCCTTCCGGGGCAAGAGCCTAGCACATCTCTGCTCCAGCTTGCCTCACCCCAGCCCACTCAGCAGTGGGGTTGGACCCTACTACAACAGTCTCATCAAGTCCCTCCTCTTGCTAAAGCAGCTCACTCAGAAAACCCAAGAGTGGCTCCAAGTGATTAAGTGTGCACCCACTTGAAAATTACAGAGGGTTGGGTTTTTAAGACAGGGTTTCCCTATGTAGTTCAGGCTAGTTTTGAACTCACTCTGTAGCCCAGGCTGGTCTCAAATTCTTGGTGACAATTCTGCCTCAGTTTCCTGGGATTACAGGTCAGTGCCACCATGCCTGGCACAGAAGGGTACTTCTGAGGCTCTACCCAGGCCATGCAGTCAGAATCCCTTGGGCTGCAACCGTTTTCTGGGTAAAGTTCGTATCTGAGAGTGAGGACACGCCGGTGGTCCCAGCACTTGGGAGGCTGTGCCAGGCTCACCAGGAGGCCAGCCTGAGACACACAGGAAGTTCAAGGCTATGAACTCACAGAGTGAGACCTTGTCTGAAAAAAGCCAAAAATAAAAAAGAATAAAGCGAGAACTCCAGCATGACACGCGCTCCAGTTGTCCCTGAAGTTCACCAACACCACTTTCTCCTACTGCCAACTGCCAGCGCCTCTTCTCTGCCATGGCCATGGCTGCCTCCTGGTACTTCTCCAGTGCGGCAGCACGCCCCCCATCGGTGGTGCTCTCACCTGGATATCTACAATGACTGCTTCCACCCCACCACACTCTGATCTGCATCCCAGCTGCCACACACCTGTCACTTTCCCAGAATTGTCCTGATATGAAACAGCCGCTCCCTTTCCGGCACTGTTTCCTTACCTGTGTTTCATTGCTTCCCAGCCCCCATCACACCTAACGCATTGCGTATTTGCCTGTTCTGCCTCCCTGTTTAAATCTGACCCTCAGAAGCAAGGACCCTGTCCCTCTCATTCACTGCTCTGTCCCCCAGGACCTGGTACCTGGCAGCTGCTCAGGAATATGTACTAGTGGGTAAATTTTACAGATCCTATTAGTCAGAATGTCTGTACAAGGGCTGTAGAGAGACAGTTTTCATAAAATTCATACCCTCTGAGATAATTTAAGAAAAACTAGTACAGGTTGAGTGCCCGTTATGTGAAATGCTATAGAACCACAAGTGTTTTGGATTTGGGGTTTTTAAAAAAATTTTGGAATATCTGCATATCCATAAGATAACTCGGGGATGGGGCCCAAGTCTAAACACAAAATTCATTTATAAACCTCATTCACAAAGCCTGAAACACAGTGTTTCTTATACACACGAGTTTTGACTGTGAGGCACCATGAGGCCAGGTATGGAAATCCCCACCTGGGCATCAGGCCACCACTCAAAACACTTCAGATTTTGAATCAAAGATACTCACTCTGCATCTAAGACAAAGTCCAAAGCACTCTGAACCACTTTTACATACACTTTTATAGATTACTTAACAAAAATCATTATTCAATCTACAATGGAAAGTTTTTCTTACAGATTACCACACTTACTTGTAACATCTACCCCTTAGCACAAGGTGCAAGAGCACCATGGTTTTAGCTCTCTGATCTTAAGTGAAAACATAACATGCTCTAACCAGTTCTGCCTCTTCTTTGGCCCTACGACTGGTTTTTCTGGAGGTACTGCTGGTTCTGAGGGAAACATAGGGAATTCTCAGTGTCTACGCCACCTTGTGCCTTCACACTTTTACTTTGTCATCTTCAGTGCTGAGGTAAATGAAAAGCAAAGTACAAAACCAGACTCATTAATGTCACTGTTCTGTGGTATTAAATGAATTTCCATATATGAATAGCGGTAAGTGACCTATTTTGGTAGTTACAGAGAGATGTGACGGCCCCACAGAACAGTGCTGATCATATTCTTCCCTGGACTTTCCCGTGACCTACTTGTAAAATTTGAACCCTATTAACAGCAAACATTCCCCAACACAGGCGGGGCAGCACATCCCAGTGCAGCAAGCATCACGCGTGCCGGGGAGGGTGGCTGGACGGCACGTTACCTGTGTGTGTTCGGAGGTGTTTCTTTAGCTGAGACACATCCATGAATTTGCGATGGCAGTGGTTACATTCCGGTAATGAGTGGCCTTGTCGCAATAATAAAAAAAGTGTCAGTGCATATATGCTCTCCCTGCATTTCTTCAGTGATTTGTGTTAAAGCATTTCCCTGAAAAATAATCACTTTAAATATGGTACTTTAACAACAACACAATTCTTTCATCAATTTGGTAACAGTTACTATTTCCTAATGTACTTCAGCTCACTGCCTCCTAGGAGAGCTGGGAACCTCCCAATTCTCATAGATGGAACTCTTCCCCGAAGCACGGGTGTGAGGAGCTGGTGGATCAAGTGATGCACCCCACCTCCTTTCACTCTTTATTCATTTGGCAGGAAGGAGAAAAGGGCATGGGGTTGACCAGGCTGGAGAAAAGCCTGGACTGGTCACTATGGGGATGGTGCCTCTGTCTAGGCACTACTGTCAATCAATCTGACAAAGCCCTCTTGGGCAAGTGGCACTTTTTAAATATACCAGTTCTGCAGGGTTTCTAAGTATAGCACCAAAACTATGGTACAAAAATTTAGTCATGGTAGTGCAGAACATGAAGACCTCTAATTCACATGACTTGAAGAACCTTTTCTCAAAATATCCACTTATCATCTACAATATGAATCTTATACTTTAGAAACAATTCATATTTGTACTTTTCCCCACCAACCCAAACTTTCTCTCACTTCATGAATACTGTACCTGTATGAACTCTGTAATGGCTCTTTAGTTGTCTTTTCTGGCTGAAATATTTTCCACACTGATCACAGGTAAAAGATTTCTGTCCTGCCAAATAAAAAATAAAACACTTAAACCATGCCAAAAAACTGCAGAGATCTACAATAGTCACTAAGGAGGTAAATAACAGAGTGAGCCCAGACTACCATTTCTACAAAGGATAAAGTGACTATCGAAAAACTTTAAGGCCTTCAGTGAGGAGCAGATACATAAACATGCAAAAGGCATGTAGGGCAACAGGACTGATGGGAAGCAGGACAGAACTGGAGAATTCAAGTCTCCCCCAGACGTACTCAATTAAAACAACTGCAAACTCTGGTAGTTAAACCAAGAACTTCTGCACACTGAATTCCCAGGGGCAGTTCACATGTGTTAGCTGAAAGCTGAGTGCTGTGTAAAACTCGGAACTGAATTCCAACAGAGGCACAGACCTGTCTTGCCATGATACCATGTAGAAAATGATAGGGACTAAGAAAACACCACTGAGATCCCAGAAACGCCCACCCTGCAGAGCGGGGATCTGGTGACAGGTGGCCCCGTGGTGCAGGCCAGCTACCTGAGTGCAGGCTCATGTGCTCCAGCAGCGAGTGCTTGGTGGTCAGAGCCTTGCTACACACAGTGCAGGTGTATGGCCGCTCGCCCGTGTGCATCCTGGTGTGGACCTGTAAGGAGTGCTTCTGGGCAAAGCCTTTTCCACACTCGTTACACTTGAAGGGTCGCTCCCCTAGAATGAGAAGTCCAGAAGCAGGGTGTAAGCACAAACAGAAACAATAAGCATTTACCTTAAAGGGCCCACAGCCAAAGGTCAAGGAATAGGAGGAGAGAACATCAGCAATAAAAATTTGGGTGCTGCCACTGATTAATTCAAAGTCAGCAGTGAGGAACAATGAGATACTGCCTAATTTCTCAGGCCAAACCTCTAAAAGGCTCAGGAATTGGCAGCAGCCATGACTTCTGAAAATACAGGAGAAGAACAGTTTGTTTCAAAGGTAATGAGACCCCCAACACAGTCCCCTATTCCACACAGCCGAGGGCCTGGCCCTCTCCCAACAGAAGATGGAGATTATTCTCCAAAGAGCGTAAAAGGAAGGGTCTTTGGATTTGGGGTTGCCAGGCACAGGTGAGCAGGCATGGTCTAAGTCTACATTTGGGAGATCTTCCTTTCCGCTCAGATACTGGCAGAGAGGCCTGCTGCCTTCCTGCAGAAGAGTAGAAGCACATTTCCTGAAGGTGATGGGCACAGGTGAGAGAGCTGCAGATGCCCACCCAGGCATGAGCAAGGAAGTGGGGCACAGCCACAGCTCCAATGAGGACACTGCTTTACCAGCTCTCATACTCTCAGAGCTGTCTGTAGCGTATCCGATCTCACATACGATCAAGTATGAACTTTAAAAAATCACCAGCATTCTAGGCTAGGCATAGTGATACACACCTATGATCCCAGCACTTTCTTTTTATCTTTTTTTCTTTGGTACTGGGAATTGAACTCATGACCTTGTGCTTGCCAGGCAGGTGCTGTGCAGCTGAGCTGTATCCCCAGCCCTTCCCAGCACTTTAGAGGCTGAGGCAAAAAAATCACTGAGTTTTGATGTCAGCCTGGACTACACAGCAAGACCCTGAATCCCAAAAATATCACCAGCATTCAAGGAAAATGTTTAATAGTAGTATATACCAAGAGAGATAAGAAGAGAAAAACCAATGTGCAGAAAAGAGAGACTGCTCAGGATAAAGAAGTAACTGTTATCATTAACATTCTCATGCATGGCATTACATTATAAAATAAAAGGAGCTGACCAACGCCAGGCGTGGTGGGCACATCTATAATCCCAGCACTTGGGAAGCAGAGGCAAGAGGATCCTGTGAGTTTGAGGCCAGCCTGGGCTACATAAGCAAGTGCAAGGCTAGCCTGCACTATATAGCAAGACCCTGTCTCAAAAAACAAAATGAAAAAAAAAAAAAAAAAAAAAAAAAAAAAAAAAAAAAAAAAAAAAAAAAAAAAAAAAAAAAAAAAACAACCTACAAAACAAAGCGAGCTGGGCTGGCCTGTAATTCCAGCCCAGCAGCCCAGAGGCAGGAGGATCATGAGCCTGGGTAATTGAGACTGCCACCACAAACAAAAAACAAAACAAAACAAAACAAAAAAGATAAAGCAGAAATCTGTCAGGAAGTACAATAAACAATGGAAAACATGAATGAAAAGATAAGGAAATTAGAGTCTGCGAGGAATCTAAGATAGGATAAGGAATTGGAGTCTGAGGTTCAACATCCAAATGGCAGTTCCGGAAAGGAAGGACAGAAAACAGATGGGAATTTCACCTATGAAATAAGCCAATTTTCTAGAACTGATCAATAGGAGATTCCAACCTGTTGGATCTATCTGGTATTGGTCAAATGGAAGAAAATGGACTACATGACTTTAAATTTAGCCAGAGCAATTAGGCAAGAGACAGAGACAGACATGAAAAAAGGAAGACAAATTATTCCTGTCTATAAGTAATATGATTCAATACACAAAATTCTAAAAATTGTACCAAAAGACTTTAGAATAAACTAATTCAGTAATACAGTAGGACACAAAATCAATCAATATACAAAAATGAGAAGTATTACTATACAACAATAATGAACTTAATGAGAAAGAAATCAGGAAAGTAATTCTACTCACATCACCTCCAAAAAACTTGTCTAAGGATGTGAAAGATCTCTACAATGCAAAGTACCAGCTCTGGGTTGCGGATGTAGCTCAGTGGTAGGATGCACAATGCCTGGCTCAGTCCCCAGTACCTCAAATAGACACCCAAAAACAAAAAGGAAGAAAGGAAAAGAAAAAGAAAATTACCAAACACTGAAGAAGGAAACTGAAGAAGCCCTAGAAGGTGAAATGATCTTCCATGGTTATGAACTAAGAGACTATTGGTAAAAGGGCCATCGATAGAGCAAATGCAATTCCCACCAAAATACCAACATCATTTTTCACTGAACTAGAAAAAACAACCCTAAAACTCATATGGAAACACAAAAGACCTCCCAATAGCCAAAACAATCCTGAACTGGAGGCACCAGAGTACTGAATTTCAAAACACAATACAGAGCTATAGTAATAAAAACACTAGCCACAATTCAAGCAAAGTGCACATGTGGCTGATGGCCACTGCGCTGGACAACGTGGACAGAGAACATTTCCATCATCACAAGAGTCTACTGGGCTAGAGGGATCAAAGAGGAGAAAAGTACCTGCAGCTAGAGGGCTGAGTCACAAAGCTATTCTGGAGAGCTAGGCAAAAGAACACCGTGGTTCAAATGAGGAATGTTCAACAATCAGAAAGCAGAGTAAACTGAGCTAAAGACTGACAACTAGACAAGGCTAAAGCTGGGTTCCAATCCCAGCTCTACTACAGAATGGGTACACCTGGGTGAATTACTCCAGCTCTCCAGGACTAGGGCTCTCCATCTGTACAATGATGTACCACCCTCTACCTTGTAAGGTTGTCCGAAGAATTGAATGCAATGACGTGTACAAAAGTTAGGTCCTAGAGGAGCTGCACAGTAATGAAAGCTGTTATCACTATTCCAAAACACACTGCAGTAAGTTTTGAAAGCGTAATTACCCGTGTGGCTCCTCTGATGGATTGCTAAAAAGTGACTGTACTTAAAAACTTTGCCACAGTCTTTACAATGGGCCTCGGGACCACTGGGGCGTTTTCTCTTTCCACACACCTTCTTGGCTGAACCCTGTTCTTCGTCATCCCCAGTAAGTTTGTAATCTTTCAGCTTGACGGACCTCCGGATCCTCCGCTTGCTGTACCGACTAAGGCTGTCCTGCCCATCCTGGGTCTTGGGATCACAGTTCTCATCTTTTTCAGCCGGTGTCACCTCCACTCCACCTGCCTCACAAGCAGGCTCAGCTTCTTCCTTTTCTTTTGCTAGAATCTGTTCATTCAGTAGTCCATTGTCTCCTTCTTTAACCACGAAGTTCTGTCTATTCTGAACTGAATGGTTCACTCTTAGCTGTATTTCCTCCTCTGCAGCCAGTTCTGATTTTCCTTCTTGCAAACTATTGACTTTTCTTGGTCTTCCCCGTTTCCGCTTTGGAGGATCACTTTTCTTATTAGAAATAACAACCATGGGCGCACCAGCACTGTTCAACGTTGCTGGCTTTGGGGAGCTATGATTATTCTGGAAGTCCGTGTAAGCCTTTACTAGGTCATAGACTTTTAAGAATTGAGCAGTAGCCAGGACTTGTTCTGTGCTTTTCTCACTAGCATGGAGATAACCCGTGTAAATAAACTCCAGCAGGATACCAAAAATGTCTGCAACCATGCCTTCCAGCATATAAATGGACTGTCCAATCTCCCCCTCTTCTGCAAACATCATTGAGAAATACTCACTACTGGCAGCAAGTAAGGCTTTGTGGGCCCGGAAATGTACATTCTCCACAATTAAAGTAATGTCACAGAGAAAACCTTTCTTTCTTTGATCCTCGAAACTGGCTAGGACAGCGTCACTGTGAGTGTCTGAGTGTACAACAAGCTGCCCTTCAGGAACCTCTGGTGATGTTTCTGCCATTTTCTTCACATGCCAAGAAGGCTTAACTCTGAAATAAGAAAACAATGTTTAAACAGGATTAAGCACTGTTTAACAAGGTTAACCCCAGCCTACATGAACCTGCAATTTCCTTCAAATTGCTAACTGAAGTTTAATATTACCATTGTCTCTTTAGAAATTGAGGTCTGGGTTCTCAGTGCTACTGCACAGTACATAGCTGGCCTAATTCCCAATATCCGCATAACCTCTCTGGGTCTGCAAAGCCCTTCCTGCACTAACTTTTAGGGCTACACAATTACTGAGTGAGAACTACCCTGCTTCAATCTCACACGTTATTATTCCATCCGTAAGAACAAATACTTTATTTCTCCAGAGACAAGGTCTTGCTATGGAGTGCAGGCTGGCCTTGTAGCCCAGGCTGACTGTGAACTCACGGCGATCCTCCTGCCTGTCACCCGAGTGCTGGCATTACGGGAGTGAACCACCACGTCCGACAAGAACAAACATTTTAAAAGCAAAGAAAATGCACAAACGCTAAGTGAATATGGGAAGGCATAACATAAGCCGCGCGAGGTTTCGCATTGAAGGGCGGCGTGGCAGGACCGGGCGGGCACCAGACAGCGGGTGCGAAGCCCCGGGCGCTCCACTCCCTAGGCGGGCGGCACCGGGAGCGGCCCGCGGGAGGCCCCACCTCAGCCCTGGTCCGCAGGCCGCCGAGGGAGGGCACGGCCGGGAAGAGGTCGGCGCGGCCACGGGACACGAGCCCACAGACGCCGGCGCGCTCCAGACCTACCTCTTGGTGGCGTCCCGCGGGGAACGGGGAGGGGGCACCCGACCCGGGCCTCGCGGACGCCCCTGAGGCCCCAAACCGCCGCTGCGATTCCTGCGCCGCGACTGGCAACCCGGAAGCGCGACGGCGCGAGCAGCCAGCGCGCGGACGCCAGACCACGTGGCCCGCGGAGGGGGCCTCGAGCGCGGCAGGCGGTGGTGAATGGCGGGGCGTGTCCAGGGGCGTGGCTTGGGCGGGGAAGGGGCGGGGCTCCGGGACGGGGGTTTGCCCAAGAGTCCCAAGAAGTGGGGTTTTTGCCACAAAATGAAGGCGCGGGGCTACGTTGGCTTGTAACCTGCCCGTGAGGGGATTTTTGTGTCATATTACGCCTTACTTCTTCTTGGGTCCCTAAGTTTTATTTCTCCCCAGACGCTCAGTCTGGTGCTAAGGTCTCACACACGTAGTGACCCAATGAAATCACCTCTACCTTGATAACCATCATCACCAGAACTTCGAGGAATAGTCAAGATCATAAAGGAATGATGAACAGGTTTTACTCTGGTACCGAATATATAGAATTTATTTATACAAGCAGTTACATAAAGAATTGATGAAACATAATTTTTAAAATGACAATGAATCAGAGAGCAAAGGAAATAATTCACACAAGAGAAACTGTGGCTGGCGACTAGCATATAGAATAATGTTTAGTCTCACTGTTAATTCAGATGAAAGCAACAAGGCTCTGCTTTGCATTCATTAAGGAAAACAAAACAAAAACCAAGAAGGTAATACCAAATGATAGTAAGAGGCTTCAGCCTCTTCCAGTGGATGGAGGTGGGGCAGTAGCTTGGGCGGGGCGGCCTGTAAACTCCCTGCACCATGGTGAGCACGCAGGGCTGACCAGCCACTCCCTGACCGCTTTGCTCCAGGTGAAATGGCAAGGGTTCTTGGACACCCAATCAGAATATTCTTTCATAAGGTTTGGGACAGTAGTTAATGGCTTATTCAAACTAACATGCAAACATAACCTGGAAACAGGAAGGGATTTCCACAAAAGGACTTTAAATGATTGAAATGATACATGATCTCCTTTCTTACAGAAGATATGTCACCTTCCCTTGTTAGTGTTATAAAGCTCTTGCCATTGCTTGCTAAAGAAAGTGCAAGCTGCTCCCCTGAGAAGGCACGCAAGCATTACATGTGAGTGTAAGTGCCCTGTGGAGTAGGCCTGGGAAGATCCTACGCTCCAAGGGCTTTTCCTCAAAGGCTTTCCTTAATATTTTTTGTACTGTAATGTGCACACTCATGCTGAGGCTCTCAAAGCACCCTGAGCAATGACACACTTTCAGAACACTGATATCATTCTTTCAGATTCAACAATGCACTAGGTAGTGGTAAAAGTAACAGCAAGTCTCTGGGGTCAGCCTGATCAGGGTCCGAATCTTGATCGTACTACTTTGTGATCTTGGGCAAGCAGCGCTTCTTATGTGTATAAATGCAGTGTGTAAGAGTAGATGAGATTATACCTGTCAAGTTAATAGCAAACAGCCTGGAAATGGTAGTAGTCTATAGCTATTCTAAACAAGGTTCTATGTGTAACTAACTGTATTTGGACGTCTGTGTCAAGAACCTGCAATTTCTAGAGCTATAAATTACAGTACTTTGGGAAATTTAATTTCCCATACCGCACCCATGGCTCCTACCTGCTGCAAAGATTTACTCAGTAAAAGAGACCGTGTCGGGAGAGGTAGAAGGCATGCTTTGAGCAATTCTCCTCTGCCATGTCCCTCTTTCTTGTCACCCTACCTGGGAGCCAACCAACTGTGGACTAAAACCTCTACAAATTGAGCCAAAATAAATCTTTTCTCCTTAGAGTTGTGAGTGTTGGGTATTGTGTCTCAACCATGAAAAAATAACTAAGACATTAGATATAAATACCTTTGGGGTGATTTTTTTTTTTTTTTTTAGCAAATCCCAGCTGTTGTGTACAACTGCTTCTCCTTGTCTTTTCTGATGTGTTAGTGAAGATTAGAGGAGCTGTGTGCCAGAAACAAGGACACTTGCCCTGATCATGACAACAGATTTCTGCATGATTGGCAAGGATGCTTGGATGAGTCATAGCAGGAAGCAGGGCAAAACTGCCTCCCTGGACATTTCCAATCCTGGGAGACAGGGAAGACTTTCACTTGGAGAATCTGATCCTGGCAGCCTGTCTTTCTTGTTTTCTTTTTTCTTTTTTTCATACTCTCTCTTTTTCCAAAAGTACACAGGAATATCTGGGAATATAGCTCAGTGGCATAGTGCCTGCCTGGAAAGTATAAAGTTCTGAGTTTGATTTCTGGTAACAAAACAAAACAAAACAAAAACGAGGAAAATCTTACAGACATGTAATGCATTTTAAATGATTATGAGTACCCAATGTCTGTCCCCCAAAACATTACCTTTAGGTTATATTTTATAAAGTTGATACTGATGTAAAATAGAAGATTTAAATTGGATTGAATCTTCTGTATATTTTCTCCAAATATAAGTTAAAGAGTAAAAAGATATGACCTCAAAATATAGGAAGAAAATAAACGAAGATCCCATTGAACAATCTACAGCTTTTTTCACTTTCCACCTTCAGACTTTCTTGGGTTGTAAGCGTGTGGTATTATCTAACAGAAGAAAGTACTCGGAGTAGCTTAGAATGTTAAAAAAATACTGTTATAGTACTGTTATTACTTACATAAGAAAAAACAAGAAGTGGCAATTAATACCTCCTTGGGAAATTTTTAATTAGTCTATTTATAGTTACAAATGTAAAACAGAATATTCAGATGAGTACAATTCAGCAAGGCCAATGCATCTAAAGTAATGTGATTGCTTTGTGTCACATGTTTTTTCTGTCTGCTGGTCTGTTTTAATGGTTGTTGAAGTGCCTGCAGCTGCTTCATTTAAAAATTTTGAGCTCATATCAATTTTCTTTTTTCATTTTAATTTTAGGCCTTATAGACTTCTGATTATTAGGGCTTTCTATAGATAACCAATTATAAAATATTCAAGGATTACCAAACATACTAGAGGGTAAAAATTTCTAGGCTCAAGGCTTATATAAATTTATAAATAAGGACCTTAAGTTTGGTAATGTAAAGTTTATAAGATTTAGGCTAATATGTAATGGTTCTGTGTGTTCACTCTCAGATATGTGTTATCCTCTAAAAGTTCTATTTAAATTGGTTCATAAATAAATGAACACTCATATGAAGCCCAGTGCTTTTGGTTTGCATGGCTAAACAGTGAATTAGTTTAAACTGAGTTTTAAAAGTTACAGATTATTTAAATATTGACTTGTGTATCAGTCGGTGCTCACTAGAGAAACAGATTTTACATAGGATACATAAATATATCCTATGCAAATACAAGAATCTACACTGGCTTACAATGGCTACCTGCAGTCAGCTGAGGAGGAGCGCAGAGGGTGTCTGCACGCTGGAGACTGAACGTTCCAGTCGGAGGTCTGGAGCTCACTGCCCTGTCCATGGGAATCTGTATCAGGAGGCCGATGGGCCTGTGATGGAAGCCAGGAAAGGATTCCCAGGCGAAGCTGATGGTGAGCTCTTCTGAAGAAGCAGAAGCCAGCCTTTCTTCATTGCCCTGTGTACACTCGGGCGACTGGCTGCTGTCACTTACACCCAGTGAATCCCAGCAGATTTTCAGAAAATCCCCTGGGCCACACCCAGACTATGCTAATCCAATTTAGTTGGGCATTTCTTACCCAGGTTGACATGAGCAGTTAACTACCACAGCTTGTTATAAAATGTTTTCAGCGTTCGGTTTATAATTGGTTAAATACACAGCTATTATCTTAAGTTATAATACACCCAATATATGACTGAGAATGTGTGTCTAATATGTACCTAAAAATAAAATGTACTGAGTCTAACCTTTCAATATTAAGTTTACAGAGTTAGGATTACATAAGTTTAATGCATGCTATGTAACTAGTAAGTGTGGTCTTTTGTATAAACCTGAGATATTTTTGGTACCTCTTTAAATTTGGTCCTGCCATTTAAAATTTGATCTCTGAACAAAAGTAAATAAAACTTTGACCTCTGCATCTGTTGGCTTTGACTAACACAAAACAGACACTTTGTTATTATATAAATGAAATACACTCGTGTATTGGGTAATAAATCTATTTGTGGCATTTAACATTGTTTTCTAAACTTGTAAGAACTCTAAGGATATCCTTTAATTCTTGTCAGTGCAGTAACACTATGTAAACAACCTGTTAAAGGAATCTAAATTTTGCCTTAAGCATAAAAACTAAGTTAATATATGTAAAGGATTTCTATATAACTGTGGTGCTAATTATTACTACCCTCTTTATATACTGAAGTGTACAAGCCCTCGAAATACACAATTTAGGAGAACACCTTACCATACTGGTATTCTCCTACAAAATTGTTTAACTTTTAATTGTTTAACTTTTGATAAACTTTTCCAGGTTTATGTTTATGTGATGACTGTGTAACTATATTGTGATAGTTAATGTGCCTAAATATTATATAATTGAGGCAGTGTCACTCTAAGGGTTATGGATTGTAGATTAGGTGTTTGTCACCTAGAAGGTACTTCTGTAAACAAGTGCATCCTACTTAGGCACTTTTTTTTAAAAGAAGAAAATTTAGGTGGGAATTTATGACATTTAAGATTCTGTAATTGGATTCTGTAGTTGGATTCTATTGGTAAGTTATTTTGTACTAAATAGTATTTTTAGCGGTAATAAGAAGCTAGTGATTCTAGTATAATTATGCTATCAGAATTGTTATGCTAAAATGCTGTTTGCTCTTGATTTTAAATTTTTTTTTAAACTTCATAACTATCATCTGTTACCATTATACAGAATGACTTCTAAAGATTAATACCCTAAACAGTGAAGATGTTAGGTCGTCTCTTACAGTACATATAAGATAGGATGCTGACTTGTAATTTTAACGCTGACCTTGATAAATAAGGTCTTTAGTCGTACTTTATATCCGCAGTGCCCAGCGTCCAGACAGAATTATAATAAAGATTAAAACACACTGCCTCTGCTTTGCACCTGGTGTAACTGACCTTTTGAGTGTTCAACAACTGAAGATTGGAAACAAAAGCTGAGAAAGGTAACTGGGCTGGGAGGAGGGTCAGTGTTTGGCTCTGGCCCTCTTAGGTCAGACAGGACCCAGGGCATTCTGGAACCTTTCTAAAAGAATCCTACAACTTTGATGAGTGTCCCAACCTTCACAGCAGGGAGATTGTTGAACCCCAGAGAACAGGAATCAACCAGTTCATGGTGCTAAAAGAAGGTCACAAAAGAGGAAAATGTCCGCCATGCTTCTAAGGGAGCCCAT
>PVJX010023871.1:0-28749 GCA_004027295.1 Dolichotis patagonum | reverse complement strand
GAGAGGTCAGGTGGCTCTGAGGTGCTCCAGTTGTTAAGGGCAGGCATACCGGAAGAGTCCAGCATCCTGCGCTTGTCCATGGTCACTGCAGTGTGATATTTATGGTTTAGCTAGCTGGCTCTTCCTTCCCTCCCCTTCCCTTCCTCCTCACGGTTAGCCCAGTTTCATTCAAAACTTAGTCTTATAAATCCGCACTGTGAAGCAGGGCTCCCCAGCCCTTAGGGTCCATGGTGAGGGGGCAAGTGATAGAGCACAACTTTATATGTACTTTTTGGGGGGGAGGGAGAAGGAATCAAATTGAGGACCTCACACTTGCCGGCAAGCACTGTGCCACTGAGCTAAATCCGAGGCCCACTTGATCTGTATTTACAGCTGCTCCCTGTCGCTCACATGAGCCTGTGCTCCACCTCCTGTCAGTGCAGTGATGGCCTTAGATCCTTACAGACCTGCACTGTGAGGGACCTGGGTTGTGTCCCTCTTTATGAGCATCCTAATGCCTTACACTTTGAGGTGGAGCTGAGGTGGTGATGCGAGCACCAGGAATGTAATGACCATATATGAAAAACAAGAAAAGGAAAGCTGATACTTCCCTACTCGTTCCTCCTGGGAAAATTGTCTTCTGTGAAACTGACCAGTCCTGGTGTCAAAAAGTCTGGGGACCACTGCTGTAAAGAACATAAGAAAATAAAAAAGGATTTTGCTTTTTCCGGTGTCAGCTTTTCTTAGGTAAAAAAGAATCATGTACTCTGTAGGTCAGTGAGCTTCTGCATAAAGAATGGTGAGAGGATTACCACGTCATCCGAAGCCCAGCACAGTTCTGCCTGCCCTGTGGCAAAGGGAGTTCTTGGAGCTACTGCTTCTCAGTCGTTGGGTCAGACATAGTAGTGTAACAGTTCAGAGCCTGACCGTGAGACTCGGTGTCTGGTTCTCGATACTGGCTGTGTGATGTTTGGGGAAGTTGATCTTTCTAGGCCTCAACATTTCTGATGGACAAATGGGGATGATGGTACTTACTCATAAATTTGTTGTAATAAGTTTGTAAATAGCACACAAAGTGTGCAGTACAGTGCTAGCAGTAAACACGTTAGCTTTTTAAAATCTGAACTATAACATTTGAATGTGTACTGTGTGTTAAATTTAATTTCAGGCTTTAAAGACTTCAGACCTTCTTACTGTATTGATCAGAATATATAGTTAAGTGGGAACACAGGTAGAAATGCTTAAATTGCTTATTCATGTGATAAATTTAGTGGGAGAATTCAACTCCCAAACATGAATGCCTGTCCTTCAGAACTTCCTAGGCTCCCCTTGACCCTCGTATGACATGTAGACTTGTAACTCTAATTTGAAGACCTTAGCATAGTGATACTCAAAGCATGAGCTTACTTGAGTGCCACCAAAGCATATATATATTTTTTAAAAATGTAAAATTGAGAGCTTCTGCACCAAATAGGCCAGAATCACAGGCAGAAAGCCCAGGAATCTACATTTTTTTTTAAAGGAATCTACATTTTTTTTTTTTTAAAGGAATCTACATTTTTAAGCAGCTTCCCTGGTGATTCTTATGGACACTGAAAATTGAGACCAGTTGGTGGGAGCAGTTGGCCCTAGACGCTCATTAGATTCACTTGGGGAGCATTTTAAACGTACAGATGATTGGATGCCAGGCTTAATCATCCTGATTTCATTGTCTGGGGTGTGGCCCTGGGAATTAGCGTTAACAGGTGGTTGTAACGTGCAGCTGGCGTGGAGAAGCAACCGCATTAGAGGACAGTTGGTGCAGGTGTTTGTTTATGGAGTCACTTTACCGGGATGTAAGCTGACCTGATACTTTCCAAAAGTTATTACAGTGCTTGCCAGGGTCTGGGAGGGAATGAAAGGTCACTTAAAGGGTGTAGATGGGCCGATGAAAGAGATCTTAGAAGTGGAGGTAGTCATAATTTTGTGTATATTTAGTGCCACTGAACCTAAAAATGGTTAAGATGGCAAGTGTTATATGTATTTTACCATGATAAAATGTCATAACATTTCAGATATTCTGAGTCTCATTTAAAAACATTTTTTTGGTTCTTTTCACAGGGAAAAGGTATCATGTATGCCACTGGTTCCAGGGGACAGTCCCCTGCTTTTGTACCTCAGAACGGAAGCAGTCATCGCTCACCTGGTTATGTTCCAGGGAAGGTTGTCCCCCTGCGCCCCCCTCCTCCTCCAAAGAGCCAATTGCCAGCTAAATCCACCTCCATCAGACAAGAAGCCCAGGCCACCTTCGCATTCTCACCTGAAGAACAGCAGATCCAGAGAGACAGCAGGAAGCAGAAGAGACACAAGAACACGTTCATCTGCTTTGCCATAACTAGCTTCTCATTTTTTGTTGCACTTGCAGTCATTTTAGGAATATCCTCAAAATATGCTCCAGATGGTAAGTGTGTGTGCATTCGTGTGCATGTGTGTGTTCGTTCCTGTGCGTGAAGGGGAGGAAATACTACAAGTTTAAGAACTTTTATTACGTTAATTTAGCTCCATTACTTGGGTAATATAAAGTGTAACTGCTTATAAATGAGGATAGTTGTTTAAGGAATTCATTAGAAATTAGAAAATTTGATTGGTCTTTTCTGTTTTTCTACTTTGTCCTGGTACTCAAATTGTTCCTGGGACATCTCTTTTGGAAATGTTTTTCAGAGTCTTTACTGAATTCTTCTGGTGACAGTTTTGTCCTTTGTGACAGCCGTTGTTTTTGGAATGCCAAAAGGGTTTGTTTGTTTATTTATTTTGGTCACAAGTGTAATAATAAACTAGATTTGATTTTTAAAAATGAAGTGACCAAAAATACTTGTGTTTTGTGGTTTTTTAAAAAAATTTTTTAATTTTTTTAGTATTTTATTTTAAAGGGGGTAAAATTAAACACAACAAAACAGAACAGAATGGGACATAAGAAAGCATAAATTTCAAAGCTAGACAACCAGAGATCTTCACTATCTGTCATATTGTCTCTTGTTTTCTTCCAAATGGTTGTCCATATCTTTGCATATGGGGAGCTCATACTAAATAACATAGCCAATCTTTTCAAAAGATGTGTAGTTCACTGGCTCCCACTTGCTAAGCGGGGAGGGGGGACACGGGAAGGGGGATGGAACAACATGAGATGTTTGATTCTCAGCCTGCTCGCTGGCAGGCTCTCAGCCACGCCCCAGAGAGGGGAGGAGCTCCTTGTTCTCCTGGCACCCCAGTCAACTGAGAGGTGCAGGTCCAGATGCACCAGGGTCTCCTGCAGGCCCCTGAAAGTCTGCCACACTCACAGACATCCTCCAAAGAGGGAAGGAGCTCCTTGTCCTCCAGGCACTCCCAGTCATCCGCCTGGTGCAGGCCCCCATGCGCTAGGATCTCTCCCCTGCAGGCCCCCTAAAGTCCGCCATACTCACCTGCTATTTCTTTCTGATGAATTGACCATTCCATTTCCAAAGTTCTGAAATGGCCAACAGACCACAGAAAGAATTCTCTTTAGTCTCCTGTTTGAAACCAGCAGCTACAGCAATCTACTGGTCTTGCTTCAGGGCCATTGTTTTGTGATTTGAAATAGATTTGGTGATACACTTCCTAAAGAGGAGGTGTGAGTATTTTTGAGTTACACTGTATATCCTTGAGGAAAAATTGTCACCAGGATGTGTAACTTCTGATGTTTTTGTCTAGAAATCATTTACTACATCATAGTTAAATGTCATGTGGTAAGATTTTAATTTCTTAAATGGTCTTTGTTTTTTTAAGAAATCAGATCACCAAAGAATCGCCTCATTAAAGAACCCAGCGTGTGGTACATATTAGATATGTACTGTGATCACGTCTGTCATAGAGAATTTGGACCTGTGCATATTATATCTTGCTCCTTTTTTTCCCAACTCCCTCCCCTTCCTTCAATCCCTCTTCCCCTCCTGATTTACCAAAGCTTTGCTTCCGTTTTATCCTTCTATTCTCTCTCTTGTCCCTTTGTTCCTTCCCCTCTATACCCTCCCTTGTTCCCCTTTCCATTTGAACATTTTCTTCCCACTTCCCAATATCTGTTGTATGCTTTGGTCCTTATTTATACTTTTGGTTTCTCCCATCAGAAAAACAATGCAGTATTTAAATATGTGTCCAGTTTATTTCACTTAGGAATATGGTTTCAAGATACATTCATTTAGCTGGAAAGTTTGAAGCTTATCCTTCTTTATGGCAGAGAAGTATTCCATTGTATAAAAAACCCCCACATTGTCTTGATCTGTGTATCAGTGGATGGACACTTGGCCTGTTTCCAGGATTAGCTATTACAAACTGTGCTGCTATAAATATGGGTGTGCAAAAACAAAACAAAACAAAACGAAACAAAACACAACAACCCAATGTATCTGTCTGAAAATCAGGGTGCTGGATGGTGATAGAGAATCACACTATTACAACCTGGATTGGGCCCCAAATACTTGTCTATTTTTTAAAAAAAAGTCTACAACAGGTTTTTGTCAAATTAGATGCTTCTTTAAATGGCTTTAACAGCTGAAGAGCATCACACTATGTGTAAGACTTAGAAACACTATTCAGTTTTCATGGGTGACTTGGAGATTTTATAGGTTGTAAGGTCACATGGGGTAGGGGGCAGGGGACATAGTGCCAATATTCCTAAGAGAATAAACTGGAAGCGGGAGAGATGCTCATTAATTAATGTCTTTGTTGCCCCAGCCAAGTAGACCACATTATGAATTTATAACGTTGATTCCATTGCTCGCAGTAGTACCGTACTAACTTCCTGTCTCCTCTTCCCAATGGACTAGCCAGGTTCACTGCTGTTGACTTGTCCTTTCTAAGGAATCTGCACTAAAGGGATGCCAGACTGGTGGGAAATAGGGGCTTAAAGCTGTGGTTTTCCTGGGATGTTAAATTGCTGATGTGGTTCCTTGAATCAGCGTTCTTCAGTTTCACATTTTGGCAGTGTAAGTGCAGACTATCAGTGGAAAGCTCTGGTATGCTGAGGTAGTTCAGAGCCAGCTTCGCTGTGGTTTTTGCTGTTACAAAGCACTCACTGCTGTGCCAGTGGGTAGCAGGAAGGTGGGGCTGGCTGGGCCGTTTTCAGTGCTTTCTGTACACCACACATTTCCTATTAAGTACATTTTACTAGAAGAAAACAGACTGGAATTTTTGGTGACTGTTCTGGTGAAGTATACTCTCCTAGGGAATACTCATTAAAACAATTAAGAGAAATTATGTAACTACAGTAGTAGGCTCTGGATCTCAAGCCTGGGTTTCCACCACGCTGGCTGAGTACAGTGTTTGTTACATGGGGCATGGATTTGCCTTGTAAATAACACCATAGAGAATTCAGCTAAGATGTGTTATGGGATGACAGGGAGGCTGAAGAAAAGTTCAAGAAATCCTCGTTATTAAGTCAGAAAAATTTTGTGCATTCTTATTTCTTTGATGGGAAGAAAAATTTAAGTATTATTTTTACTTTTGTTTATTTTATTTTTTGCAATGCTGGGCATAGAAGCCTCATGCATGCTAAGCAAGGAGTCTACCACTGAGCTATACCCCCACCATTAGAATTGTTAATAGTGTAAGTGATGATCAAATAATCAATGTTGTAATTCTGTGAGAAAAATTAAGCCCATAAAATAATTGCCAAGGCCTTAACTAGTTAGGCTAATTTGAACTGTAGTTACTGTCACCTCTTTGAGGAAACATAAGCCTAAGGCAATGTAAGGGTTTTGAAATATGATTGCATCAGGGTTATGCAAGTTCTGAGTGAAGACCCAGAATGAATAATCTTTTTTTTTTTTTTTTTGTGGTACTAGGAATTGAACCAAGAGAGTGCTGAGCTCTACAGTTCCAACCCTTTTAGAAAACAATTTTATTTTGAGAAAGGCCTCATTGTATTGCCTTGAATGGCCTTAAACTTGGGCTCTTCCTACCTCCACTGGCTCCAAAGCAGGGTGGCACATGGCAGAGGGGCAACCATTCATGATGCCAGAAGACAGCAAAAGCAACAAACTACCTTAACAGTGTCTTTCTGCCCCATTTATACTGCAATTAAGGTCGTGCCAAATTAGTCACTGAACTGATCACACACCTTTAATCCCAGAATCACACATGCTAGATTCCTCTGCCTTTAAAAAGCTGTACTTCCCCATGACTGCATGAGTCTTTGGGGACATCCAGACACAAACCATAACATTCTGCCCTTGGGCCCCCAAAGACTCATGCACGTTTTTTTTATTCAAAAGGCATTTAGTCCATCTCCAAGAGTTGCCAAAGTCCACATTTTCAGCCTTGCTGAAAAGTTCAAGTCCCAAGTCTCCTCTGAGATTTAAGGCAAACTCTTAGCTGTGAGCCCCAGTACAAATGAAAAAGAAAGTTAAACACTTCTAACTTCAGTGGTACAAGATAGATATTTCCAGTCCAGAAGTTACAAACAGGGTTACAAAGGAACGAGACCAAGGAAGTCCAAAATTCGGTAGGGCAGACAGTAAGTCCCATAGTTCCGTGTGTAGCATCTGAGGCAATCCGTGGCAAATTGTGAGCTCCAAAGGACTTGGGTAGCTCTGCCCCCACAGCACTTGTAGTGGTGGTAGCTCCCATGGCTTCTCCCTTGATCCTGCTTTACTCCTCCCTTGTAGATTTCCTCAGATGATCCATGCTCCTGGCTTCTTCAAACTTCTGGGGTCTCCACTGCATCCTCAGGTTCATATTCACAGCTTCATACACTGCCATCTCAGGGGCACACTGCCTGGCCTTCCAGACCTTCTGAAATCTGGGTAGAAGCCTTTTTAATCTCAGAACTCTTGCATTCTGCATGCATCTAAAACCAGCACCATGTGGGTAATGCTGGGGTCTGCTGCTAGCTAGACCAGTAGCAGGGCTTCCCTCTCACTTGATTGTAGGGGTTGAGCGCTTGGATCTCTGAGCACTCTGAATCCAAATTCTGTAAGCTGCCTTTCTGGAACAGAGTGCTCTGGGGCTCTCCTCAAAGGAAAGGCTTTCACTTTTGCAGTTTTGAGGAAGGGTGGAGTCCTGTTGCTTCTTGTGATGACCTCGGGCCATCTTTTCTATTTTCTTCCTCCTCAGCAATCTGCTCTATCTTTGCAGTCCACAGCTGTGCTGAAGCTTCCTTTCTTGTCAGACTCACAGGTTTTTAAATCATTCTTTCGGGCTCTTTGCTTTTGATTCTCAACGTAAATCTGGCCAAAAGCCCCAACAGTAGCCCTGGCACTAGGCTGCATGAGGCTTGGGACCATGGGTAGGTGGGTGGGGGAGGTGGGCATTTAGATACAAACCATAACAGAAAATATACATGGCTGAAGAGAATGGTATTTTCAGCCCCCACCTTGGAAGAGAAGAGGTGCTGGTATTGCCAACTTTGTGATTCACTGTGCATAGGCAGAAGCTTGTGACTATGTAACACACATATAATTTAGCAATTTTCATTTACCAGTATGTTATTTATTTATTTATTTATTTTTTGTGGTGCTGGGGATTGAACCTAGGGCCTCATGTATTCTAGGTGAATGATTTACCACTGAGCTACGTAACCAAATCCATATTTTCTCTTCTTTTTAGTGTGAGTCTAGGGCAATCATAATTTTCCTTTGTGTTATTGGTTTGTTTCCAGAGTAGATAGTTCAGGGAAGCTCCATTTTTACCTTCTGCAGTTTGACCTGAACTATGTATGCTAGCAACTGAGTTCTATGGTAATACTTTTTTTTTTAAACTGTTGAAGTAAAGGTTATGACATTTCTCTGGTGGGTGAGATGGGTAAAATTTTTATCCTAATGGCACAAAATCCAAATGTTTCAGCACCTTACTTGGAGATCTTTTTTCGGTGATAATAATGCTTGGATTTGGCTGACAGTACTTTTGCATTTGCTTGGATTGGATGGAATATCAATGCTTTGTTGTTTTATAGAGAATTGCCCAGATCAAAACCCCCATCTCAGGAACTGGGATCCGGGGCAAGATTCTACAAAACAAGTTGTGATCAAGGAGGGTGATTTATTCCGTCTGACCTCAGATGCCACAGTGAATTCTATAGTCATTCAGGATGGAGGTGGGTAATAGTCCTTGACCATAGGAGCCACAAGTTTGGCCTTGATTGTGATGGTTACTTGATGATCCTTATGTGGAAATCTGCTCTTAGACTGGATAGTGTCACTCTGTGGGGATGTGTGTAGTTCCTAAGTTTGAATCATAGAATTCAGGAGGTATAAAGACCTTAGAAATAACTCACAACCTTAATTTATAGACCATGAACAAGACAACTGATTTCTCATCACTGAATCTTTGTTATACCTTATAGAGAAAAAGTTAACACAGGTTACTGCTATAAACAAGAGATTCAGATTTGTAGATCTTTAGGTATTTTTTCTAGAAATAATTTACCTCTAAAGTGAATAAGTGAATACCTCTATAGTTAAATTCATATTCCTGGATATGTTTCGTATGTTGAGAAATTAATTCTTTTTTTTTATGTTGAAGACTAGTTTTAATTTTTCTAAACATACCCTTTGTAAATTTTGCCAGCTTAATTGGTACATACATATTCTTTTTATCCGTAAAGTGAAATTGATTTTTCTACAATCCAAGAGGATGTTTTAGGAGTTGACCTATCATAATGTCGTTCCCTGCAGGACTGCTTGTATTTGGGGATGATAAAGATGGATCCAGAAATATTACTTTGAGGACTCGTTACATCCTGATTCAGGATGGTGGGGCGCTTCATATTGGAGCAGAAAAATGCCGCTATAAATCCAAAGCGACAATTGCTTTGTATGGCAAGTCAGATGAAGGTGAAAGTATGCCAATATTTGGCAAAAAGTTTATTGGTGTAGAAGCTGGTGGGACACTGGAGTTCCATGGGACACGGAAGACATCTTGGACGTTGTTGGCGCGGACTCTGAACTCCTCAGGCTTGCCCTTTGGGTCCTACACCTTCGAGAAGGACTTTTCCCGGGGGCTCAATGTAAGGGTCATTGACCAAGACACAGCCAAAATTTTAGAAAGTGTGAAGTTTGATACTCACGAGTACCAAAACGAGAGTCGGAAACTTCAGGAATTTCTGAGAGTCCAGGATCCAGGGCGAATTGTTGCCATAGCGGTGGGAGATTCAGCAGTCAAGAACCTCTTACAAGGAACTATCCAGATGATCCAGGAGCGGTTGGGAAGTAAACTGATCCAAGGACTGGGCTACAGGTAGGTGAGCCTTGCTTTTAGCTCCCCAGCTCTGGGCGGGATCCCTGTCTGTGTGAGAAGCCAGAGAGTGGAGAAAACCCACAGCGACCCACAGCCTGGCCGCTCCTCTTGGCTTTGCTTTTGCCTTGAAATATGTGATTGGACAGTTGTAAATGGACCGTTATAAAAGCTGATGTCAGGGCTTTGATTTTGAAGTCTTTCGTAAACTCTCCTGTGACATTTGTGAAAAGAACAGAAATATGGTACTGAAAAAATGTTCAAGCAGTTTAAAGATAATTTACTTTAGAAGAGACTTCCTTCTTTCATTACATTCTGGCTCATTGAGGCAGCTTAGGACTTGAGCGGTTTGGGCATAGTTTTCTGCTAAAAGGTTAAACCTGTTATAAAAGCCCAGTGAGATAGGAGGTGCTCAGTTTTCTTTTATGTAATTTTTTCAGAATCTTTTGCATGCTAATTGGGAATCTGCTTGTTTGATTGGCTCTATCTGTGGAGTTCTGGCAAATGTGAGGAGGGAAAAAATGTGTTCGGACAGAATTCATCCGTACTCTGATTTTTGTGCCATCTGCTTATTAACTACGAGTTTCTAACCTGGTCTTGAGTCCTGGTGCAACATTTAATTCAGAAAACACAAGTTGTAATTCTGGTGAATGTTCTTAGTAAAGTTAGGAAATAGCTGCAGTGTGGAAAGTCCATGTACCGAAGTTATCTAGTTCGCTTTTCCTGTGATGGTAGGTTATTGAATGTAATATGGGCTACAGAAATTTTAGAAGATGAAAGTTAGTAAAGAAAAGGAGCCTGTAACATTTTTAGAAATGACTTTTATTCACCCTTTTTTTTCTAAGAGACGTTGAGTGCTGGATACTCATCAGTGTTTAGAGAAGAACACTGTCTCATGATGTTCATTTAATTTAGTGAGTAAAAAGAGTCATACAGTAAGACATTGGCTGAGTTACAGTGTGCAATGAGGTTATAAGTAGAAAGAGTCCATGGACTGGGCTGTAGAATTGGTGCAGGTTTCTAAAGGCAGGAAACCTGGGGTAACTTCAGTAGTATGTTGTGCAGACAGCAAAGAAGAGAAGTTCTCTATTTAAGAGAGTACCGTGAGCAAAACTTTCGAGTTTTCTTTTTAACTATGTATACAGAAAAAGACTAAAAACAAGAATGTAGAGCTTAGTGATTTAGCACAATGCAGTATGTATATAACCACCATCTAGGTCAGGAAATAAAACATTGCCAGCAGAACCCCTTTCACCCTGCTGTGAGCTGATATCTTTCTTCCCCACCAATGATAACTGCTCTTACATTCACAGATACACTGAAATTTACTCTGCCTGCTTTTCTGACTTCATAAATTAAAGCAGACAATATATTTTATGTCTAGTTTTTTGTGTTCTGACATTCAGCATTGTGTTATTTCACTGGCATGCATGTTATTTCATGTAGTGCTGGCTCATTTTTGGTGTTTATTTGCTATTATATGAATGTGCCATAATGTATTGACCAGTGGACACCTCAGTGGCTTTCCAGTTTGGACCTGTTACAAGAAAATACTTCTCTAAATGTTCCTTTTCTCATCTCGCAGTGAACATGCGCATGTATTTCTACAGTTTATGCACTTGGAGTAAGGCATGGTGCTTTCAAATGAGGCACACACTGGGTTAGTCAGCTTTCTGTTACTGTGACCCAATACCTAAGATAATTGACTTGTAAGACGGAAATGTTTATCTTGGCTCACAGTTTCAGTCTGTGGCTCCATCACACTGAGTCTATGGCAACGAAGACAGTCAGTAAAAATGGCAGGTCTGAAGGGACTGGGTCACAGTGTCCGCTTCAGGGATACTTAACGATTTAAAGCCTCACCTCCTAAAAGTTCTCTCAGAACACTCATCTGGGGATCAAGCCTTCAACTCACGAGCCTTTTGGAGACATTTAAGATGCAAACCGTAAAAACTACTAATTTATTATCTGTAGTGTCGGGGATTACAGTGTCTATTTCCTACGTCATCACTGTTTCTAGATTTGCATAATCACCAGTCTGACTATTTAGATTTTGGCTGTTTTGCCTCACTGCTTTCTAAATTCCCTTTGAAATACTGTCACTGTTTTGGTGGAGGAATTAGAATTGTGAGCTTTTGCTAACCCTGCGTTCCGATGACATTTATCTCTTGTGTTCACAAACACACTCCTTTGAAGACAATGTTCTAGTGTGTTGAAATTTTCCTCAAGTGGAGGAGGGAAGTAGAAGTATTTGGAGATAATGTCAGTAGAATACAAAACTGTTTTATAGTTGCTGAGACAGTTCCGGTAAACAAAGGACATCTCTGACATTCTTCTTTTTCTCTTTGAAATACAAAATAATAAATTAAGACATTTGGTATTAGATCTTTCCTGCTGTGTCAAAGGAGTAAATAGAGCTATAAAGCATTGTCAGCCAAAGAGTAGCTAATCTGCACAGGGGTGGTGTGGAATTTTTAAGGGCGTGAACATGCTTTGGTTAATTTTTACCAGTGAATATTCAGCCATCTGTCTGGCATAGATAACGTTTGGTATTTTTCCTTCAAGGTAGGAAGTTGATATTTTTCTTTTCATGTTTTGAACCAAGAGCTTCAAGGCAAATGTTGTGGCTTTTTGTTGTCTTTTTCTTCTTTGATCGCTTCTGGCCACAAGCTTGAACAAGTCTCTCAGATATTCAGTGTCACAGAAGTAAAATGGCGTTTT
This sequence comes from Dolichotis patagonum, assembly GCA_004027295.1. NCBI lineage: Eukaryota > Metazoa > Chordata > Mammalia > Rodentia > Caviidae > Dolichotis > Dolichotis patagonum. The sequence continues at coordinate 16,824 of PVJX010023871.1, read as the reverse complement.
TAAACATGTTTCTTTCACCAAAGAAACAACAGTGTATAAAATGAAAGTCTGTTGGAGGAGTGATTCTGCAGGTTTAAAAATGTTAAGAAACCTCTCACTCTGCTTTGCAACCTTCTCTGCACACTGGAAACGTTAAAAAATCCTGATCCGTGGTGCCAGTCTTAGATCAGGGTCTCAAAGTGTAAGATGCCCTGGTGATTGACGTGCACTGAAGGTTAATAATTACTGGTCTACCTTCTGGGATCTAATTTAGGTCTTCTCAAAGTATGGTCCCCTGACCAGCAACATTGACATTGCTTGGGAATTGTTGGAAAGGCAGAGTCCCTGGTCCCACCTGGGATTTTCAGAGGGGGGATCTAGCAATCTAATCCCTCTAGAAGGCAAACCTTTTAGTGCTTCCAGTGGCACAGACAGCCTCTGTGGTACAAGTGCCATAGGTTCACAACCACTACTGGGAGATTCTGAGGGTAACTGAAGTTTCAGAATCGTTGCTCACACTCGGTGGTTCCAGGCCTAGATCCTCCTGATTATCTGGGCAACTTTAAAAACATACTTTTACTGAGCCTGCCCCTTAGATAGTATGATTGCATTGGATTGGACCGGCTCTGATCCTTGGTATGTATCACATATTTATGAAATGCCTCATGTGATTCTGTTATGCAGCTGGGTTTCTGAGACTGTTGCGGAGGCTAGTTTGAAAGAGAAGTTGATAATCGTTTTGAAGGAAAGGCCCTGAGTGTGAGTAGAGTGCTGTGTGAGTGAGATGGGTGTGCATCAAGGTAGGAAGCCTGTGATTAACTGAAGTCACATTGTTTTACCTGTTACAGAGCTGAATAAGCAAGTACTCAAAAATCGAGTGTGTTATTTCTGTGATGTTGATTATTTTGGTCAAAGTTTGGTGTTGCAACCTCCTGGGAAAAGAGGCAAAAATGAAATGCAGGAATTAAACAGCATCTCTCCATCACATCTCTGTCAAAGACTTGGGTCAACACCATGACAAATAATCAAATGTCTACACCTTTTCTCCTTCTAGGCAACCTTGGGCTTTAGTTGGTGTCATTGATGGTGGCAGTGCTTCTTGCAATGAATCTGTGAGATACTATGAAAACCATAGCAGTGGTGGGAAGGCTCTTGCCCAAAGAGAATTTTATACCGTGGATGGTCAGAAGTTCTCCGTGATAGCTTATAGTGAATGGGACAAAGGTAAGCTAGTATAATTTATACTTTTGTAAGGTGTCGGGAAACAGTGTGATAGATTTGTTTTTAAAGTTATACCGTGTTCATATCTCTGTCTGGTCGGATTTCTCTACCGGTTGAAGTTGAAACTTGTATCCCTGCTGTATTTAAGTCTTTCACACTTGAGGGTTTTTTCTGGATTAGAGAATGATCTATCCTAGTTTGGATAACCCTAGTTGAACTTTGTTCTTGATATCTGAGTTGAGGTATAGAATATGACTAGCTGATAGAAATGGGTTTGCTTCCGGGATTTGGTGCCAGCAGAACCAATTTGAATGTGACGCGGTGAGCTGTCTTTTTTTTTATGTGCTTTGGTGGTAAACACGGTTTTATCCTTTGAATCTTTTCTTCAAGCTGACATACCAGGAAATACTACCTTTGAACACAGGCTCTGTACACAGAATTTGCATTCACCTGGCAAGTTTTACCCTCTGATTCAACTAACACATTTATCTATGGACAAATGGAAAGCAGGAGAGGTACAAACTAAAAGTGAATCTTCAGCCCATTTTTTTTCAGATAATTATGTTCTAGGATTTAAGAAGTCTTATGTATATTCTTCCCTTCTTTTTGGTTTTGACTCATTTTCCTAAAATAGTTATTTTATGTCTTTAAATTGTCTTCATAATTTTTTTATTAGAATATATATTTTAGGACTGACACTGGTTCTTTAGGGAGCTCCTGATTTTTTCTTTGAAGGAGTGTTCCACTGTGAAATTTTACAATTTACTTACCTTGCTATCAAGAGTTTGTAGCTCCAGCTATGGATGCAGCTTCCTCTGTGCGTGGCTGCCACCTTTCTTTTCCAAGTAAATATGTTACCAAATTAACATGAAGTGAGTAAAATCAAGGGGCACTAATTGCGTCTCTTAACTGCCCAGAAAGCTTTGTTTACATTGGGGTCCTACCTCTATTTTGAGCAGCAATGTGACAAAGTATTTACTAATAGGGATTTCTGGTGACAGAATGTTCTACTAATAGGGATTTCTGGTGAGAAATGTTTGGGCTCCTGCCCCAGCTCTTTCATTTACTGATTTTACTTCCTAAACTTCATTACCTCGTCTGAAAAATGGGGCCACTAGAAACCTTCACATAGAGCTGCCAGGGGTAGCAGATGTGAAGATGCGGAGTTTCCAGAAAGCACAGTGGGTGTAATAAGAAGACATGTGGATGATGCAAATGTGACTTGAGTTATCATGTGTTTAAAGAAAGTCTTTCGCTTCATAACTGATGGAGTCCTTGGAGTATAACTGGAACGTTTCCATGTGGCCTCCAAGAAACCTGGATTTGGGGTGAGACAGTGCTATCAGTTAGAGAGTCACGGTCCAGCTTTCTCCTTCTCTGAGAAAGCCACTTGTTCCACACTGTGGTTGCCTTTGGCAGAAGGTCCAGGCAGGTGACGAGCTCACCCGAGCAGGGTTTGCTCCTTTGAGTGGAGTTTATGGCCCCTGCTTCCAGGAAGTGGATAATTGCTGACCGATCTTGAGTCAGCCTTTCCTCCGTAGGAAATGTCATCTTCATTCCCACGGTACTCAGGGCTGCTCCTTCCTGGGCGAGGGCCGCCTGCACTGTGTGTCATAGGCGATTGTCTGCATCCCGTGTTCCCGGTGATGTTCCCGGTGACTCTTACTCCCTGGAAAAGGTGGACATTCTCTCCAGGAAGCCGGGAGACTGAACTTACTTCCTTTTAAGTTTCCAGTTAGTAGTGCCAATAAGAGATAATCTCAGACAGAATTTTTCTTCTCAAGCAAGAAAAAGAAAAGTGAATTATTGAACAGTATCTTTCCCACTTTATTTTTTAACAGATAAATGATCTTTCAAATCAATACTTATCTAGTAGTCATCTTTTTGAAGAAGTATTGAAGTTTTATATGAAAATGTTTTCTAGTTCTTTTTAAGGAGAGGAGTTTTTCTTTCTTTTTGAGTAAAACTTGACATTTTGGGGAATGATTGTTGTTGCTGCCATGGGTTTTTTTGTTGTTTTTTTTTTTTTGGTGTCTTGTGTTTGCCAGGCAGGCACTTATGCCGCTAAACTAAATCCCCAGCCCATGAATTTTTAAAAAAATCTTTGTTTTTAAGCTGCCTTTTTATTTTTGAAAGACAGAAGACAGTATAACAGAGAGAGTAAAAACTTGAGTTCTGACAGTAGGTTAAAATTCAGTTCTGGAAGCCACCTTTACTAGCTGCTGTTTTAGTTGTTTTCAAACGCCTAGGACTTTGGTTGCTGTATTTCTAAGGAGTATAGTTTTTTAAAATTTCTTATGGTTGTGTTATAAAGGTTATTATGCATGTAAAATTCCAACAGATGTTAGGTATTATTATAATTGTTAGGGTTATTATTTGTATCATTACTTGGATAAAAATCCCATTATAGGCTTTGGTATTTAGATGCAGGAAATTTTAAAAAAGTGTAATGTTTATTAGGTTGTGTGTGTATGTGTTTGGCAAAAGTATAAAAGCAGGGCAGTTTGGAATCTACAAGAACAGAATCCAAGAGTTTGCCATGTTCAGTTTTATCTGGATGATGGACTTAACACTTTAGGGTATTTATATTATTCCTTGTTCCTTGTCTGAATTTTCTTCCTTTTGATGCTACTAACCTCAGTAAATGTATTCTTTAGCTTATGTCATTGTGCCTTAAAGTCATCTTCATTCCTGGGTAGTATGTAGTTGGGTAGAAAGACAGAGAAGTACATGTATTTATTAAATAGCTATCTTTACAATGTGACAGTGAGGTTTTTCCTTCTCCACTGATGTTATAAAGTAGCTGCGCATTACCATGAGATGAGCTTTTGGATCAGACAGGGTACGTCATGGACATTTAGAGACAGGAAGTGCTTCTTTACCAGGTTGCATATGAAAGAAATGCAAGTGATGATTAACCTGGGTTTGCTTTGTTTCCTGTTTATGTAATTGAGAACCAGTTTTTTTTTTCTTATTAGTACATGTTTACAGTCCATGAAGTTTACAGTCTTCTTGGGAGTGGCTGCCGCACGTCAAAATAGCTTGTTTTTTACTAATTCTCTTCCTCTTCCCATCCACTTTTCTCCTTCCTCCTCTAAATCTCCATTCCCCATTTTTGTTCTGAGTGATAATAATGAATCCTAGCTCCTGTCTAGGAGATATATGATTTATATTTGCTGAGGTTGTTAGGTTCCTGTACACGGTAGATCTTTATTCCACTTTCATTCCTTTCCCCTCTTCTCTTGCTCTGGATCATAATGGAATACTACTTGGCTATAAAGAAGGATAAGTTTGAAGCATTGGTAGGACAGTGGATGGATCTGGAAAATAAACTGTTGTGTGTGTAAATCAGACACCCAAGCTTAAATGTCACATAGCAGTGGTGGCGAAGCTATGACAGATGTGCCGCAGTGGACTGTTAGTTATCACTGAAAGCTCTACAAGTTTCTCCATCACTGCTGTGTAGCATCTCAGTCTAGTACAGCAAGTACAACAGAGAGCATAATAAAGGATGGACAGAAGGAATCAAGGGGACAAGATGTCTTGCAAACGGGAAAGGTGCTAGTCGTAGACTTGAGAATAAGTTCTGAATTTCAGAGGAGGTGTTAGGAGAGATTAGTCCTTTAGCGGTTACTGGGTTGAAGAGTCACGTCATCCCAGGAAGGAGCTGAGTGTGCAGATCACCAGGTCTTACTCATCACTCAGCAGACCCCTGTTTGTAGCAAAGACAGCAGTGACTCCAGGGCGGATGCACCTCCTGCCTTGGCTGCGGCATCTTGCAGGGAGGTGGGCTGTCTTCCTCCCACTTGTTGGGAAGGAGTGACTCACACTTGCGGCAGTGCATGAGACCGGAAAGAAAGTTACTTCCGGCAGAGAAGACTGGGGCGTCTTTAAAGGTCTGCCTGAAGTTTATGAAAAGGTGCATGGTGGCTTGACAGGTAGATCAGAGTGGAAGGGCACTCTAGGTAAAAATGCCCATGTTTGTTCTGGCACCTTGATGAGGACTTAGAGAGGAGGTGGCCTGCTTTGACCACAGATTGATTTTGTGGGTGACTTGACCTTGGGATTCATTGTCTCTAGAACTGGGAGGAATAAATTTCTCTTGTTTATAAACTTAGAAAAGAAGAAGAAAATGTAAAGGCAAGGAAATGAGGCATTTTCTGAGCTAATGTTGAGATCGTGTGCTAAAGAGCTGTCTCTTCAATGCTTCGACCTAACTGAGGGCTGGTGCACCGATGACACACAGATCTTTCTGCGCTTGGAGGCTTCTGCGTTTACTCAAGAGAGATGTGTTCTTGTTCCATGTTAAGGTTGAGGGCAGGATTTCACTTCTTCACTGAGTTGAAACACAAGGGATCTGGAAGTTGAGACTTCAAAAATTTAAAAGAATAGTTTACCAGGCGATGTCTGACATCTCAGCTAGGGATGCATGGAGCTCTCCTTCCTTGAGGGCTGGGATCCATATTTTCATGTTTTTATTATTTATATCTACAGACACACTGGCACATGCTTAGCATTAGTAAAAAATCGCTGAGTTGTGTTTACCTTCACTTTTGATTTATGAATCAGGGAGAGGAGTGATTTTAGGGGAAAAAAAATTCTATTGATGCGTATTTTCTTCTTCCTGTTTTTGGCCTAGGGGTTTCTCTTTCAGGTTTCCGTGTGGAGATTGTGGATGGAGTGAAACTTCACCTGCTGGACGATGTTAGCAGTTGGCAGCCGGGAGAGCGGATTGTGGTTGCAAGCACGGACTATTCCATGTACCAAGCCGAGGAGTTCACTCTTCTCCCCTGCCCCGAGTGTAGCCACTTTCAGGTCAAGGTTAAAGGTATCAAAATGCTCCGAATACTGCGTGGGCAGCACACTCTTTTCTTAGAACTTGACTCCTGGAGTCATTTTTTTCCTATTCATCATTGTCGTCATCATCAGCAGCAGCAGCACCGATAGTTAATGTTATCATCATCAATAATAAAAACCTTAGCGGGGTGGTGGCTCATGCCTGTAATCCCAGCACCCAGCACTCAGGAGGCTGAGGCGGGAGGATTGCCATGAGTTTGAGGCCAGTCTGTAAATTCAAACTCACACTGAACCGTGCTACGTTGTGAGACCCTGTCTCAGAACAAAACACAACAAACGAAAGCAAAACAAAAGGTCTGAGCAATGGGGTTCGTTAAACTCTGGATCCCAGAGGATTGTGTAGCAGTTTTGCCATTAATGATACATAGCAGGCAAATCAGGGTTTGTGTGCCTCACATTCTTGGTTTAAAAAAAACAAAAACAGAAAACCTGGATTAGATGAATAGATTTTCCAAGGCCCTTTCCAGTCTTACTGATTCCGCACTACAATGTAATAGCCCAATTATCCACTAAATCCATTTTGAGGAACAAGCCTTTCTTCATTAAAAAAAAAAATTACAAGGGCTGTAAAGTTTTGTGTAGTAAAAAGAGAACTCACCAGTATTTAAAATGGAACCAAATAGGTATTTTTCGAGGACTTTTACTTACTACTGGAATCTTAAAAAATACCCTCCTCCTCTAGTACTGAGGATTGAACCCAAGGACCACTGAGCTCTTTTGATTTTGAGACAAAGGTCTCACTAAATTGCTTAAACTGGCCTCAGACTTGTAATCTTCCTGTGTCAGCCTCCTCTGTAGCTGGGATTACAGATGTACAGCACCACACCCGGCTCTGTCGTTTGGTAACATGCAAAGTATCATCAGGGCCTAAGCAACACACAGGCATAAACCTAAAACACAAAAGCAAGAAACTACCCAGAAGTCATGGTGACACCTGCTAGCATTACTGGTTTTTTTTGAAATACCTATTCGTGTTGGTAAGCCTGCATGACACTAAGCCTATCAGAGAAAACACTGATTATTAAAAACTTAGAGACTTCCAATAAAGGTAGAAATTTAAAAGAACTTATAATGCTATTAAACATTAAAGTAAATAGGCCAGAAAAGATGGTGACTTCCTTGTGGCTCCTGTCCAGATGCAGATTACTGTAGCTTTGAAGTAGAAGGGGGGGGGGCTCGATGCTCTGATAACACTATCTATAAAATCTCTTGTTCCTATGAACTCACCTGCAACTGGTTCTTGCATGCTCTCAGGCTATAGGAATTAGAAAGACTGTGCATTGTTAGGCAGATCCCAGTCACGAGTGCTGTGCAAAGGAGGCCTTCGGGACTTGGAAAGGATTAAGCTTTCTGTCAGCACCTGGGCTCGAGAACTGGCAGGGAAAGCAGTAGTGAGGATTCAGGCTTTGGGAGGTGATTGGACTAGGTCATCTTTAAAGTCCCTGCCCCCTAGAGGTCCATGATTTAGAAGTATTCGAGAATGAGAACAGACAGGAAGTTGTTGAAATGCCGTCAGGCTATAGAGTGAAGAAGAATATCTCTTTGAAGTGATTCCTGTTTTTTGTTTTTTGCTCTTAATATTCTTTTTTTCCTTAACCAGAAACACCCCAGTTCCTGCACATGGGGGAGATCATAGATGGGGTGGATATGAGAGCGGAAGTTGGAATTCTCACTCGGAATATTGTGATCCAAGGAGAAATGGAGGACGCATGTTATGCTGAAAATCAGTGCCAGTTCTTCGATTATGATACCTTTGGGGGACATGTCTTGGTAGGTGAAAGGACTCGATTTCTTTGAAATCCCAGTTTCTGTGTACATACATAGAAAGAAACTTTCAAGTGAAATGTGTTTCAGTATTAAGAGAAGTCACGTTGTATTTCTCTTTTAAATATCACGAGGATGTTTTAAAAAGTTAAAAAAGAATGCTGCACCTTTAGTTGGACCTATAGTTTGACCATTTAAGAATTGTTCCAGCAAGAATTTAAACCGATATGTTGGGAAGGGCCCAATTATATACAGAGAAAAGCACAAATGGTCTTGGTGTCTATGCATGCAGTTTCTGAAAGAATCAGCCCTTTTAAAAGTATATTACTAGAGTAAGCAGTGCTAATATGCACACACAAGATACGCTTTTGTAAAATACTCTTTTGTGTACAGGTTTTTATCATGTAAAAATATTGAGCTCTTACCTGTGTTACACAGTATTCTATACACTAAGCTGTTGGACTTCAGGTCTGTGTTTTAGATGTGGATTTTAGTCTGTTACCTTGCACTCTCTTTTCAGAACTGTTGGGCAGCATTGGTCCTTTGTTTTTAGTTGTAACATTAAAAGTACAGTGTTTAAACACTGAGACTGTCCAAAGTGTGGGTCAGAGAGGAATTTTAAAAAGGATTTATACAAGCAATATTATGTGCTAACCTAAAACACTGGAGAGCATTTACATTGAGAAATAAGTATTATCAAGTAGCTGTTGGGTTTAGAAAGAACTAGAGAAGACTAAGAATGACTGTAATACACAGAGTCCCTGACTCAATAATTTGTCAATTTTAAAGACAGTACACAAGTGACATGCATGTAGTGGACACCTTACTTCTGATTAAGAATTTTGATTTTCCTACACTAGTGATAAGCGTTTGGGTGTTCAAGTACTGGGTAACTCCCGGTCAGCTTGTGATCTCCAGAGATGACAACCTGTACTCTGCAGTGTACTAATTTGTTAGACGGTGGTGCTCAGTAGGTTAGGCACATTAAATGCACTTTTGATTTACAGCATTTTCAGATTAACAATGATTTTTTCAGAACATAACCTTATTTTTATTTGTTGAGGAACATCCGTATTTGAACAGGTCATTTTTGTAGCTTTCCTGGTTATACATACCCATGTTTCAAATTAGAAGCTCTTTCTGTGGCTCTTAAAAGCAAGCAGCTATATAAAAAGGCATGAATTATTAACTGGAGACTTGGGAAAACAGGATGCCAAAGAAAAGTAAAGTTTTAACGCATATCTACCTAAGATGCTTTCTATTAAAACACTTTGTTTGCTGTGTTCTTGTTCTGATTTTGGTTCCTTGTCTGACAGATAAGAAAGAATTTCACTTCAGTCCATCTTTCTTACGTGGAACTGAAGCACATGGGTCAGCAGCACCTGGGGCGGTACCCGGTGCATTTCCACCTGTGCGGGGACGTGGACTCCAGAGGGGGGTACAGGCACCCGACGTCCGTGGACGGCCTGTCCATTCATCACAGCTTCTCCAGGTGCATCACAGTGCACGGGACCCACGGCTTGCTGGTAAGTAGCCCCAGACTCCAACAGAGCGTGCCACTGATCACTGAAGCGGGAGCTCCCTTGACTGTCTGCCTTCTCAGGTTTTCCTAAGCACACTGTTTCACCATGTGCCTTCCTGTCACCTACTCTTACTGAGGATTCTGCTGTTTGTCTGGAGGAAACCCATGATTTTTTGCCATTCAAAATATTCTTCTAAGAAGGAAATGAACCCTGACATTTGACTTCACCCATTCTGCCAAGATTAAAAACATCTTTTTGCACTTGTAGTGAGTGTGCTAAATTGAGTAGCAACTGTCACTTAAATCTCAATCAGCCTTGTTACCAATGACACTGTATACTTGTATTTCTGCAGATAAAAGACACCATTGGATTTGACACACTAGGTCATTGTTTCTTTTTGGAAGATGGCGTTGAACAGAGGAATACTTTGTTCCACAATCTTGGGCTGCTCACCAAGCCAGGCACTCTCCTCCCCACTGATAGGAACAATTCCATGTGTACCGCCATACGAGGCAGAGTGTTTGGAAATTACGTCCCTGTGCCTGCCACGGACTGTATGTGAGTAATCGGCTAAGAGCGATTGCGTGTGACGGTCAAGGCCTTTGACCTGGCGGGAAGATGTTAGCGGGCAGGATTTTATGAAGAATGTTTGAATCACCTTTGAAAATGCTTTGCAGGGCTGTTTCAACTTTCTGGATTGCTCATCCCAACAATAATCTGATTAATAATGCTGCTGCAGGCTCCCAGGTAAGTAACATGAAAGTGTATTTTGCATGATTTTTCTGGCTTTTCACATGTTTCCAGTGTGACTATCTGATCATTTCGGTTTCTCGTGCTAATGAACCAAGAACGCCTTGGCTTTTCCTTGTGCAAGTGGATTGGTCTGTAGAATGCTGTGGTAACCGTCACTGTGGTCACGGGACACATCTGTGTACTAAATGTAGGGATTCTGTTTGGGGATTTCATCTTGATAAAGCAGCTAAAAACTCTGCTCTATGCCGTCAATGAACTATGTGCCTTGAGTTGTTTAAGACATGCGTGCATGCGCACACACACACACACACACACAAGAATACTTTTTAAGAGAATAAATGGATTAATTTTAATGATAGATATGTCCTCTGGATAAATCTGTAGAAACTTACATTTATAATTGAGTATAATTCAGAACTCCTAATTTAAGGCATAAATGAACCCTTTAAGACATTGTACTATTAAGATTGTACATGGGATGAGAAATACAGTACAAAACTGGGAACGTTGTTATAATGCTTAAAATGTTCATGTCTGTACCTTGTCAGTATTTAAAATGTCTAAATGGAAGGAAGCATCTAGCATCATTTCTAAGCACTAAGTGAAAGATTGGTTGAAGGAAGTGTTTGTGTCTTTGACGTAGTGAGGGTACAGGTGTTGGCAGGTAATGGTTGAGCTCACATCTGTGAGTTTTTTTGAAAGCATTAAACATAGTCTAATGATCCTTGCCATATGAAGATTTTTTTTTTTAAATTTTAAAGAGGAAAAAGAAACAGAAAAACCAAGAAGCAAACCAAAACAACAACAAAAGCAAAATGACACAAACAACAATAAACAACAATAGCTATATAGGTTTTCAAAACAAGATGATAGGAATTTAACAATGGTTGTTATATTGCATACTGTTATCTTCAGAATAGTTGCTTAGGTTACCAGATACAGGAATAAAACAAAACAGTAAAACAGAACAAAACATTGGATTTCAAAAATAAGACAGAAGGAAATTCCCCACGGTTGCTATAATGCATATGGTTAGCCTTCAAATAGATGCTCAGCCCAACAGCTTTAGGCCTGCAAAGTCGGTCAGATAATACAAACATTAAGTGTTTGTTTGTTTGTTTTTTACTTCAGTTGCTATGGCCTCAGCCTGAGTTCCTCCAAATCAGCCAGTTGCTTACGGGGTGGGGGGGTTGTTCTTCTTGTCTGCAGCCTGTGCACTGGCTGCTCATGGGCAAATGTGGTTTGGCTTCTTGATTCTTTTCCTATCCCACGTGGCAGCCCTTGGCTCATGGGAAGGCCCATTTGAGGATTCTTATTTCATAGGGCAGAGATCTGGACATTGGATCTTTTCCTCTTTTCACGCGTCATTTTCCTTCAAGTATCCACTGAGCTTGAGTGAGGTCTGCATTGGGAGCTTCTCACCGGGGCAGTGATGAGTGAGAGGTGGCTGTGTACTTTGCCCCCACTGTCTTCTGACCTTGTCACACTGTGAATCTGAAGCCACAGCAAAGCTTCTCTGAGCTCTTTTCCCAAGTCAGGATCTGAAGAGTAAGGAACATTACAAATAATCTATGAGAATGTAAGCTGAGGCTGCCAGGTGCCCTTCCTGGGGCTCAGATGAGGAGCAGGAAAGCACCTCATGCATGTTCTGTGTGTCCGTCCTGTGAGTTCCTGCTCCTCTAAAGCAGCTGCTCCAGGAAAGCTAGTGTTTGGCGGGGCTTTCCTCCCAGCATCAGTCGGGTCGTTTCTTCATTGGCTTTGCCAGAGCTCCCTTGCCTGTTTCGACATCACAGTGTTTCACAGGAAACAGCCGCTACCCACTCCCCCAGCCCAACTCCATGGCACCCCAGGAGGATCCGTGCCACCCTCAGCTTGCAGGGCTGTGATGTGGAGCCTTCTCAGCAGCCCTTTAAGTCTTCTTCTGTTGAGTTGTTTGTGCTCAAACCGCAGACATCTTTTAGATTAGTTTTATTTTTATTAGGACCCATCTGTAAACTTCTGTCGTGAAAAAATGTGAAATGTTCCATTCTTTTTGGCATGCAGGTGTGTATGCTTCCACAGTGTGTCCTTTTTCTCTGTCCTCCTAAAGACTAATGGTACCTATCACATGCATTTGAGTCGTCTGTGTATTTAGCACTGGACCATAAATTGAGAGTGGTTTCACTGTACAGCCAGCACATAATAGGCACTCAATGAATGTGTGCTGAATTTGAAATGAGTATCCTTTACAGTGTGTGTTTAGGCTTTAACAACCTGTTTAACCAAACTCCCATAATCCTTTACATTGACGTTCTCCTTTACATTGGGTTGGCTTTTTAATTCAGTTGGAAAATAAATTGTCACAGAAATTAAGAACATTTATTTCTATTTTCGTGTTTCAAAACATTTTTAAACTATTCTACTCCTGTTAGGAACAATAATACTGAAATTGAGCAGACAGGGTCCGGTTTGAGACAGCGTACTGATTCATGCATGTGGTGGAGGCTTTTTTTTCTTCCTTTTTGGCAAAGATTTGCCTTGGGGCAGGAAGGCCATTGGAGTTGTTTGAAAGAAGACAGCGAGCGCTGCATGTTGGTGGACCCCTGGTTAATAGGCGTGACTCATTGATTGATCAGGTTTGGAGGTAAACGGGAGAACCACATTGCTTATAGGCTGTGCTGTTCTGGTTATTTGGTTCGCATTCTGTATAACATTTTAAAGTAGACAATGGTGGGAAAGTTGTTTTGAAAGTCAGTTTTGCTATCAGCCAATCATTTTTTCCCCCAGACTTATGAGGAACATTAAATTTGCTTTTAAAAAATACGCATGATGTAATTAATTGCTTTGAGAATGCTAGATGCGTGCAGCTTCTGATAGTTGATTGTGAACCTGAAACAATGAAATGTTTGTTTTATAAAGATTAAACTTGCTTGCAAAGCAATTATTTTTGAGGGCATTTCACAGAGTGACTTTATAAACTAAGGCTTTTATTAATCTTGTGTTTTCATTGTAGGATGCTGGAATATGGTATTTATTCCACAAAGAGCCTACGGGGGAGTCCAGTGGGGTACAGCTCTTAGCGAAACCAGAACTCACTCCATTGGGAATATTTTATAACAACAGGGTCCATTCGAGTTTTAAGGTAGGTTTCTGAATTTTCACAATCAGCGCATACTATTTACAGGATTTAAAGGAGGGATTATTGTGATCATCTCTCAGTCCCTCCAGTGCTGCTTCACAAAACATTGCAGACTGGGTAATTTATAGTGAAGACCAACATACTTGGCTTGTGATTCCGGAGCTGAGAAGCCTGGCTGAGGGCCTAACGTCTGGTGCAGGCCTCCTTGCTGCGTTGATCCCCAGCTTACTAACAAAGTGAGGGTGCACAAGAGAGGAGGAGAGAGGGAGCCGACGGTCCTTTCCATGCTCTGTGCTAGTCTGCTCGTGAGGATGGCACCCCAGGGACCCCAAAGCCCTCCAGGGAGGCTCCACGCCCAGCACCGTGGCTCTGGGGATCAGGTTTCTAACACTTGCAGTTGGGGGATATTTTCAGGCAATGCCAGGGTATAGCTTAGAAATAGCACTTCTGGTGGAACTTGTCACCAGAGAACAACGCGTGATTGAAAAAGAAAAAAGGGCAGCCGCCTTCCTTAGTCAGGCTGTGCATACGGCATCCGCCGGGCTCACGTTAGCGCAGCATGCCTGGGCGCGTGTGATTGATTAGTCATGGATCTTGTGCTCGGAGCCTGCTCTGCTCCTTTGCCCCTGCCCCATCCCACTCTTTCTTTGTGATTGCTGATGTCATGTGGTTCTGGGCAGGTACACGTTGGATCATGTAATCTGAGGGATTGGCACTCATTTCTCTTTTCTCTGTTCACAGTGCTGCTCAGGTGTCCTTCTGAGCATTTAATGCTAGTTACATAAATAGTGAAATACTGCTTAAGAATCTGTGGCCTAAGTGAAGCAGATACAGATGGAATGATCTACAAACCCAGTCGGAAGCCTCAGTTTTCCTGCTATTGAGCGCTCACTTGTGCCCTTCCTGCTGATAAACACATGTGGCTTATTCTGTGCTTTCAGGCACTTTCATATTTTCATCATGTCTGTCATGCCCAGTCCTTGAGCTGATGGCACTCCTACCAAAGTTTAGCTAATCCTCTCCATGTATGCCACTCAGAGGGTCTTTCAAAACTTAAGTAGGTGATAATTTAAAGCGCTTAGAATCATTTGATGAAGACTAGAGAGAGGATAAACCCCTGCTGTGGTTTTTATGAGCTAAATAGTTAAGACAAATAATTATTGAAATTAGCATTTCAAAGTGAAAACCCTCAATTAAAAAATTATAAATGACATAAAAAGCACCTCTTCCTAATTAATTTTTTAGTGTCAAATATGATGATGTGGTAGTCTTTTGTTAATTGTGAGAATCCAAATAGTATGACTGGATGGTTAGGTTTTAATTTGTTAAATTTGGGAATAACGCTACAGGATAAAACAGTAGTTAAAGGAAATTGAGCCATTGGAGTCTTCAAAAAGAATCTGCCCTGTTGGGGTCACTCATAAACCAACACACACACACACACACACGCCCTTCCTGGGGCTTCAGTTGCTGGTGACTCTCGAGTCTGTGTTAGTCCAGGTTGGTTACATTTATTTGACTGCCTACAGAGTTCCATTTCAGTGTCTTAGGGATGCATTTTATATATATAGAGAGAGAGTTTAATAGGTGTATGTATTTAAATAGACATTCAAATATATATATTCGAGTAGATATTATATATATATATCTGTCTATAATATGTAGATATTATATGTCATAGGTTTATATCCCAAACTAAAATTCTTCCTTTCAAGCCTGGGTCATTCCTATATGTCCATTTCAGCAAATGAAGCCACTAGTTCTCTAGTTACCCCAATTTAAAAAAAAAATTATGTATCTACCTATGTCTGTCTGTCTATCTATCTATCTATAGATATATATATATACGAGCTTCTCTTACTCTTTCCCTCATCCCCAGTCAGAAAGCAGTAACAGTGCTACCTAATAAAACTTTCTCACTCTGTCTGGTTTTCTCTCTTGCGACTGCCACAAATCTAGGTCATTTCATTTCTCTTTTGGATGACCAGAGTTATCTCCCATTTCATTTCTTACCTTTTTTTTTTTGCCTTCTTTCAATTCATTATACATTTCTTAGCTATCATTTTTTTCTCCTTAAAATGTAAGTGCTTGTGACGTTTTTATTCAATTCCTGTTCTTTTGACTCTTACGCTGTATCAGCCTTTTTGATCTGATGTTTTCTCCTCTAGCCTCCTTCACTTTTCTTCCCTTTGTGCATTTCATTAGTGTATCCAGATTGTTTTCTCATCAAGTCCGTGCTGTGTTTCATTTCTAGACTTCATCAGCGTTTCAGTGGGTTCTCTTACGTGCTGTGTGTAGCCAAAATAAAGCATCTCAGATAAAAACAAAAATATCTGGAAAAGATGGCAACTTAAAGTGATATTCAGTGGAACCTGGGTACATATTTTTACACTTCAGTTTGATCAGGCCTGTTTATGGATTGAACAGGTGCTACATGTAATAGGCTCTGTTGAAAGTCATTTAAGAGGAGAATGCCAGGCCCAGTTGTTATGAATGGAATAAAGCAGAAACCACAGTGTAGGCTGAGTACTTTCCTCTTGGATCTTCAGCTGTTTCCAATAACAGAGGTGACTTCCTTTGGGAGACTTGTGTGAATCCCTTTCACCCCGGAAAAAGCCTCGTGTGGTGCCTCTCTTTCTTTATCATTTGCTTATCACATAGGACTGCAGTTGTTTAATTGATGCCTTCCTGATAGTGTTTGTTTCAATAGGTGCAGGAATGTATTCTGCTTGTTAATCAGTGTATAAAGCTTCGAGCAGGCATTGTGTGCTGAATGGCAGAATGAATACAAAGCCATCTGGGAAACTAGCTGCTTTGGTTTGCCATTTAACACTTTTCCCTCACTTTTTTGAGTAGAAGCGATAATTTAAAATTTACTTTTTGAATCATTTTATGTCTTTCAGGCTGGCTTGTTTATTGACAAAGGTGTCAAAACCACCAACTCCAGTGCCGCCGACCCCAGGGAGTACCTGTGCTTGGATAACAGTGCGAGGTATGGCTGGCTTTTCAGCACCACACTCAGTCTTACCTTGCCAGAGGGGAGCCCATCAAACCCGTGGTGTTCTTTTCTGCAGTAGCATGTTTAGAGTGAAGTTGTAAATAGTCATAGAAGGGTTTTAGAAAAGCACCCTGCTGTCCCTGGTCCTGATCGTGGATGTTTGTCTTAGTCACACGCCAAGGAAGTTGGTACTTCTCTCCCTTTTCCAAGTGAGCCACTGTTAGAGGGAGTCACAGAAAGAGAAGAAAAGAGAGAGATGTTGAGAGACGATCTCAGATTTGGAGCAGAGTGACTCATTGAAAAAACATGTTAAACTAAGTTGAGGTAGTCTAATCCTGAAAACCAAACTGTATAGAAGTTATACTTAGTGGTCAAAAGGGAACATTTTGTTGACGCTATTTCAGAGGAAAAGATCCTCAGTTTGATGATCAAGCTGGTTCTGGTTCGGTTATTTGTCGTCTCAGATTCAGGTCCTAGCCAGGCTCTTTAGAGGTTGGCTCTGCTGTATAACCACAGGGTACAGTGTGGGAAAGGCATCAGCATTTCCGTAGAATTCTCTTACATGCTATATGTGAGCCAAAATATTTGTCTCAGATGGAAATCAAATTATC
>PVJX010023870.1:0-28740 GCA_004027295.1 Dolichotis patagonum | reverse complement strand
CAGTTTGTCTACTTACACTAGACTTGAGGACATGGTCAGCTATCCCAAAAATAAGAGGACATATTATGGTAATCACCCCTAATTTTCCTATCAACTTAATCTGAAGCCCTTTATAACTTATACTGTCTTATTATGGCTGATCTTATTTGAATCTGGTTTGTTAGATTGCTACTTTGTATTGACTGATTTTATTTAAATCATTTGTAATGGATAGCATCAAGTCTAACAGTAGAGTCTCAGTCTAACATGCTGAGACACTATGGTAACCATTGTAGATCCCCTTGTATTGTGGTTTTATGTGACTTTTCTGCCTCATGCTTTTCTAGGAATTGTTTTCTCTTGCTTTGTTTTGTTTTTCCTGCTAATACAGAAATGATAGATATACAGGTAGAGACTCACGCATGTGTAGAGCTTATAAACAGTTTACGAGAACCAACTATATAACACATGTTGAAATAAACAACTACTTTGAAGAAAAAGAGACACTACAATACCCAGTGCTGATTCCATAATGTCATGATGTGAAGTCTAGCAAAACTATCACTTTTTGTTCAAAGTGATCTTAGCTTGCTTTGCCTTGTTTAAGTTCAACACACATGAAGGTATGGACAGCTGGTTTGAGGATAATGCGAGACACTATGACAGCCATTCATGGCTTCCCTATTGTCTGGTCTTGAAGACCTGTAATGCCCTCCTTGTCCTGCTCAGATCAATTCCATACTAGGTTGTTTCATGTGAATTCTCTATATGTGACAATATGGACAACTATTTGGAAGAAAACAAGAGTCAATGTGATAGAGAGTGAATATCTCCAATTGTCTAGCTTTGAAATTTATGTCTTACATTGCTTTCTTGTGATCCACTTTGCTCTGTTTTGTAGTGTTTAATTTTACCCTATTGATATAATTGCATGTATATTTGAGTGGGTAAGATGGATGACCATATTGTTGTTTTTGTCAGATCGTGCAGCAGAACTGTTAACAGTCTCACTGTTTGAATGTCTACTTTACATGTTTTAACTTTGTAATTTGAACAACTATTTCCAAGAAGTCAGTATGTAATTAGTCAAGTAATAATTTCTTAGGTTTTATTGTTGTTGTACTTTTCTTTTTTTCCTTGGAATACTGTATGGTTGGTACCCTTTATTCTGTTTTATTTTGTTTTGTTTTTTCCTCTTTAAATAAAATTATTAAAAAAATAAAAAAAAAGAAACACTGACTAGTTCACTTCTTGTTGGATCGTCCCACTCCCAGCATGACTGATTCTTCGTAGGCACTGACCTTCTCTTTGAGCCAGTGAATTTTTATGTCTGATGTGTCCCTGGCAGATAGATCTCAACAATAAATGGCCACAATTCTTCCTTTCCCTGTAACTGAATCCTGTTACTACTTGACTTGCAGGACCACTTAGCAGAAGACGGAGTGTGCCATCTTATACCTCGAGTAAACACTGGCCTGGCAATTTGCTTTGGCCAATAGAATGCAGCAGAAGTAGTGGATCAGTTACATAACTAGGTTATGAATAGCTTTGTGCTCTTGCTCGCTGTTTGTGGAGATGTGTCCAGTTGTCTGCAGCAGCCTGAGACCATATGGATATCGAATTCTTAGCCAAGGGTCCTTCCAGGCATGCCAGACCCCAACAGGACTCCTAGAAACTACAGACTTAAGAAGGTTCCCTGAAAGCAGCCAAGTACTACCAGCTCAGGTTGCCCAAACTTCTCAGCTGATGATAGACCCAGAAGCCTAGGAGATACTTGTGATTTGGGGACACTGAACCTTGGGGTGGTATGTTATGTAGCAGTAGCAATCTGATACAGTCTCTTTGAAGCATAGACTTTTTATTCTTTCCACTTCTATGAAGTGCTAGTTTCTGATTTGATGTCATAAACATCCTTTCCCCCCCAAAGCTGAATTCCCTGTATATTAAGTAGTTTTCTGAATCCCCATGTCCCAGGACTTACATTCCAAGTGGTGGGTACATGCTTTGTAATGAAGCAGGTTCAAGAACGCTTTTGTTGATCAACTACACAGTCTATTGATTTTCTTTATTTTCTAAGGTTTTGATAAGGATTTAATGCCTGAAAATACCTGATTTTTACATGGGTTTTATATGTAGGTTTTATAATTATACTGTTATTCTTTTAATGTTAATGCTTTACCTACTAAACCTTTCTAACTAGGCTCAGAGGACACAAATGCAGAGTCCTGGTATGCTGCAAGCAGCCACGCCTTCTTAAGTACTTGTAGAAATAGAGATGATCTCTACTGCTATTAGCCATTCAGGATTTCAGGAAGAATCAGTTAAAACAGAGCCTAAAGGTGTTAGTACAGTGTGGCTGTATGGAAGGCAGTCTATGTCTGCTAATTCCTTCCCTCCTAAGGACTGCTCCCCTCATGAGGTCATTACTATCATACAATGGGTCTTATAATTTCTGGGGATATGGAGACAAATGAGACATTAAACATTATAAGATCAATGTTTTAATTAAGGTGATTACTTTTAGCAGAGATGTCTTTTTAAATGCTATAATAATGAGCCCAGAAGATAAGGGAGCCCTAGGAGATACATCTGGTTTCCTTTGCAATGGAACCGTGAAACGGTTGAAGTAGAGAGATTTTAACTTTCCTGTTAGTGACTGGTAAAAATTAAGATGTGTGGTTGAACATCCTGGTTTTACACACTAGTTCCACAATTTGCAACTGGTACAGCCCAGTGAAAATTACAGCAACTGTGATAAAAAAGGAAAATTCCATATTGTTGGTGGAAATGCAAATTATAGACACTTTGGAAAGCAGTATAGAGGTTTCTCAAAAAGTTAAAAATAGAACTGCCATCTGATCCAGAAACCCATTTCTGGGTATATACTGAAAGGAAATGAAATCAGAGATGTATGCTATCCCATATTTACTGCAGCAGTACTCTTAATAGTGAAGAAATAGAAATACCTTGTGTCTGTGAAGTGGTAAATGAATAAAGAAAATGTGGTTTATATACATGATGGTATACTTTTCATTGATTAAAAACTAAACTACTGGCATTGAAGGTGTTAACTATGATAAACTGGGAACAGAAAGATTAAGTATTGCTTGATCTCACTCACATGTGAAATATAAAAAGTTAATCATATAGAAGTTAAAAGTCAAATGTTGGTTGCCTGAGGCTGGAAAGTGTAAGGAGAGAGAGAGAGAGTTGGGGAGAGGTTGATCAATGGACACTAAGTTGCACGTAGCTGAGAACAAGTTCTCTTGTGCTGTTGCATGCCACATGTTGCAAAAAACTAGAAGAAGGAAGTTTGAGTATTTAGTGCCACAAAGAAAGGATAGACATTTAATGAAATACATGTAGTTAGCCTGACTCAAACACAACACAATGCATACACGTACTGAACCATAATGCTACTCCAGAAGCATGGACAACATTTATGTTGCTATGTATCAGCTAAAGAAAATTAAAATATTTAAACTTCAACAAAACACTATTACAACAGCTCAAGCCTCAGCTTCTTCATTTGCAAGGTCCGAGAAGTGCATTTGCTTCTTGGGAATTTTGAAAAATGGAATGAGGACCTGCTCAGTGCTGTTCACAATGCCTGATAAATAGCAGGAGGAATCCATGGTTGTCTACACCTGACCTAGATGCATCAACAAACCAAGATTTTGGAGGCTGTGGCTGGCTTGAGTTTATGCAGATGAATAGGAACCAAGGCACCGCCCAATTCAGGGTTTTAGTAAGTGGTAATTTGAGTTGAAATATTTTAAGGTAGGAAATTACAGAGTAGATTGCCCCTGGGGAGAAAGGATCTCCTCCAATTTCCAAATCAAATAGTTATTCATCTAGTTTTGAAATAGGGTTGATTTTCAGAGTTTAAAAAAGTTATAAAAATCAAGCAAGTCCACCCTTAGTTCTGTTGTGGAGATTAGGGAGCAACTTGCTACCCAGAGGGACTGCTTTGATTTCTGCAGTGGGTCTGGGGAACTGTACCACCAAGTGCACTGTGGGAAAAAGGGGGGTCACAGGCAGAAGAGAGAACTCAAACTTCTGAGGCACCTTAGGCACAAGCCCAGAGGACCAGCAGATAGAGAAGCTGGGCGTTGAAGGATTTAGGACATATAGAGGGGGTTCAAGTGAAAAGAACGAGCTCTGAGTTCTAAGAATCTCCCACCAGAATCTCCTCATCCTAGAAGGGCAGGGCCAGGCTAAAAGGCACAGATAAGAAGTGAAGAACATTTCCTCTCATCATCTCTAAATTAAGCATTAAAACTCAGACAGGCTTGATTTAATAATATGGAGAAAGAGCAGCTTTTAAGTGTCTGAAAGGATATTTAGTTAGATGGCTGCAGTGTGATTGAACAAACTTTCCTGGAACACTTTTGGAGCCTCCATTCTGATGGACACGGGAGGCCAGGACAGAGTCCCTGACCTCCAACAGGAAGTCAGCTCTCTTAGCACAGAAGTGGAGCAGAGAGCTATGTGGGAAACAGATACAGATATATTCAGGTCAGTGTGGGAGGGGGCCAGGGAGCTAGCCTGTCCCTGGATGGGGAAAAGGAATGGTCATGTGGATACAAGAAAGAGTGGCATGGAGGCCATAGAGGAAGGGGTGAGTGTCACTGTTCCTGGACTGTGATAGGTGTATGTCTGGCTGCACAGTTGTTCCAGTTACCATTTGGATTCACACCTAGAAATACACGTGGTAAAAACATGGCTGCCATCTGATGGATTTGGGGAAAGTGATTAAATCATGAGTTATCTAACTTCATCAAGTGGATTAAACATTGACGAGACCATAATGTGATGGTGCTATTGGGAGGTGATGGAAACAGGTGTTGGAGCCCAGCTGAAGGAAGTGATCATGGGGTTGTGACTTGGAGACTGTATCTTTCCCTTGCCCTTCCTTTTATGGGGTTTTCTCCTTCCTTCTGTTTCTTAGCAGCTAAGAGTTGAGTATCATTCCACTGGGATGACTTTCTTAGTTGATATTTCTGCTTAATCCTGGGCCTAAAAGCAATAAAGATGGCTGAGTATAGAATGAAACTATGAGCCAAAGTAAACCTTTTGTCCTTTCAGCTGATTTCATTGTTGCATCAATGAAAAGATGACTAACACTGTCCCAGAGAAGGAGGAGAGGAGAATGGACAGGAGGAGTTGCCTGGCCAAAGAGACTGAAATCTCTTATTTGCTCCTTTATTTTTTAGAATCTCTTTCATGATGCCCAACTTATGTTGCAATAGTAAATCTTGAAAGAATGAATGAAGAACGGGAGCACTGAGCTGGAGTCTCCACCGTGGTGGAGAGGAGACACTTGCTGAGGCCACAGTGAGGGCTGAAGGAATAGATGCTCTGTCCTCAGACAAAGCAAAGGGGTCCCACCGTGCCATGCATCCTACTTGTGGTCCTGGTAAATGTAAGGAACTTCTCAAAGTCTCAATTCCTTCCTCTCAAATACGAAGGTAGTAATAACAACCTGGGTAGTCATAACATGGAAGGATCTAAAAACCCAATGGGAAGACAAGAAAAGAGGGACATATTAGTTCCTGTATCTGAAGCATGTGTGTGGTTTAGTCTAAGAGCACCGAGGAGGTCACTACGATCCATTTTTTCCCATTTCTTAGTCCTTAGTGAATTTTCTCTTAGAAGCTGTGTGCTGCAAGGGGAGGCAATCAGTCTCAACGATACATGAAACCTCAGGCCACACACATTAGAAGCTCAGACACTGCTTATATTTTATTCCTTGAGGCAAACACTAGGACCCTTTTCCAGCTCTTTCACACCTTATATCTTGGGACAGATTTTTTGACATTTCTTATAGTGCCTAACTTTATGTGTTAACCTGATTGGGCTAAGGGGTGCCCAGGTTGCTGGTAAAGCATTATTTCTGAGAGTTCTGTGGTGATGCCTCAGGAAAACAAGTATATCTGTATCACTGGATGAAGATGATCATCTTTTCCAGTGTGGTGGGTATCGGCCAATGAGGAGGACCCAGACGGAATATTAAATTGGAGTCAGAGCAATTTGTCTCTGTCTCTGTCTCTGCCTCTGTCTGTTTCTCTATCAGTCTCTCCTTCTTTTTCTGCTTCTCTCCTCCCTTTGGTCCCTCCCTCTATCCCTCCTTCTCTATCTCCTTAAACTAGGCCAACCATTTCCTCCTCCTGTTGGATATCACAGCTCCTAGCTTTCAGGCTTTAAATTAAGCCTGAGCCACACCATCGGCATTCCTGGTCCTCCAGCTTGCAGGTGGTGTGCCATGGAACTCCTCAGCCTCCATAGCCATGTGAGCCAATTACTATAAAAAGTTCCTCCTGGAAGTATCTGATATCCTATAGTTATTTTTCTCTAGAGAACCTGAACACACCTTAAAATCTCCTTTGTAACCTTTTTCAGGTCATGTTATTAGCATGCTTCTGAAGTTGTCTCCTTTGAAGATTGTTCACATATGTTCACATGGCGGGGAGGGGATCTTCCTCTCTCCTTATAGAACTTTTAAATCCATTTTCCTCTTTCTGAGTTCTGAAACCATTTCTTTTCACCCCAGCAATCTCAAGATGATTGTTGGAAATATGACATAGGTTATTTTTGTTAGTAAAATAAAGCTAAAATGGGTAGTATATTAGAACATATTGTTTAATCCCCTTCTTTTCTACAATACAATCCTTACAATAGAAAATATATATTTTAATTACAGAATCTGAGTCTTATTTTCCATGGCAGAAAATGTTGCCAATAGCTCCAGGCTTCCAACCTTCTACCAAGATTCAAGTCTAGAGAAAGAGTAATCTGTTTCCTTTCAATTTGAATGCAAGTCTTGGGTATAATTTTTCTTGCTCTGAGTCTGATCCTGTGCTCGTTCCTAAGCCAATCCCTGAGGTCATTGGATGCACAGCATGATTGGATTATGTCACAATAGCATGCAAACTGGGAACACTAGTCAGATCCTTCCAAATGACCTGGACCCCACCAAATGACATGGATCAAGAGGCTAGGACAATGGCTTCTCTAAAAGGAATTCAGAATGCTTTTACCAAGAGAAAGAAATGGCTGCAGAGTCATGCCAGCAAATGTCTAATACACATTACTGATTAAGAAGGTGGTGTAGATTAAGATGATTTTTGCAAGTGATGTGATTTATGGTATAGAGCCAATAGAAACTTAGCAGTCTTGAGAAAAACCAGCGCCTGCTGGGACTGGGAGGACCCACCAAGAAATCAATTAGCCAGCATTTCTGGCTAGGGGCCAGTGATCTGAGCATCTCTTGGGAGGTTGACTGTATGCAATATAGCAAACATGGGGGATTCCCTTCTACCTTGTCTTTGAAATCCAACATTGTTCTCACTGTTTTGCTTTATTGTGATTGTTTTGCTTTATTCAATATTCTGTTTTGATTGGTTTTATAGTGTTTTGGTTTTGGTTTGATTTTGCTATACCTGATGGAATGGACAAATATTGTGAAGATAAGAGGATATACCATTAACTATTGTTGTTTTCCTAGTATACTGCTTTGAAGTTCTGTACCAATTTTACTGCTTTGTTTTGATTGACTTTGTTCTGTTTTGTGTGGTTGATTTTACTATCCCTAAAATAAAAAAAAAGAGAAAAAAAAAGAAACTTAGCAATCTTTTTCACTAATGTAGTTGTTGCTCCTAAGATAATAGTAATAAGCATCATTTTCTCTTTGAGGACATTTATTATATTAGGAAACAGCATGAATCCTAGGGTAACCTGCTTTTAGTTCCAATACCATCACTTCTACCCATCATTTGTGTCTTGGTCAAGCAACTTAGTCTTTCTGTGATGCATAGTACTTATCACAGGCCTTGTGAGGATTAAATGAGTTAATACACAAAAGTACATAGAACAGTGTCTGACACATGGGAAGAGGTCACTGCTTATGGTTTTTACCCAGAAGAAATCTGTGGTCAATCATACAGCAAAAGACTCCAATCTTTGCCTATGACCACTAAGTAACAGAAGGAATGGACTCCAATTATGAAGGAATTCTCTGTTTCTCTCCATGCATACCCTACTGAAGCAGTGCAGAGGCCATCTGGAATTCCTCAGGCCACTGTGTGAAAGCTGGGGCCATCCCTGGCCTCTCTGTTTAACAAATTATGTCCAAAGGCAAACTAGATCCAGATGAAGATAGAATCGAGGCTGGCTTAACTGGATTCCAGAATTCTGTCTCCAGACCTGCAACTATTTGGGGTCAACTGTTTTGAGGGGTGACTGACAACCTGTAGTATGTTGTGAAGTTATTAGCAACAGATTCTATAAGGAGAAAAAGAGCCCCCATTCAGAGTATTTGCCATTTTGCATGGTGTAAATATCCCCACCATGGCTGGCTTCAAACTAGCAATGTTAAGTCATTAAACAAGAAGTTGGAAAGAGATTTGGGCAACAGGATCTAAGTCTCCTGTGCATACAGGCTGCAGCATTCCTTTCCTAGTTCTCCAGGGCAATTTTCACCTCTGCCTCATGCCTATAGCATCATTGCTGGCTATTCTCACCCTCAAATTTATTCCATGGACACAGCATGATATGCCGAGCGTATTGTACAAGTTCTCACCTCTGCCCAGTCACATTTTCTTTCTTTCTTGTCTTACTCTTACTTTCCCTATATGGCCCCTTCCAGTAGGGATGCTTTGTGAGGTAGAGCAGTCTGCGTAGTGTACACCTCCAATGGAGGCATCCACAGATCCCGGAGTTCTGCAGAGTTCTGAAGATCACCTATGGCAGCTCAGGCTTACCCTCTTCTAAGTTTCCCTTATTCTTCAGGCTGGATTTTTGCTGCTCTTCTAACCTACTACAGCATTTTAAAACTTTTTTTCTATGCTCAAATTCCCTAAGTTAGAAAAGATATTTTTCCTAATATGTTGCAAGAGCCCCTTTCATGTTTTTCTTTTATACTGCAAGTTCGAGTCAGATGCACTTTTAAGTATCGAGCACCTATGGGAGTATGTGGGACAGCCAGGGAGTCTGTGTGGAGTATGTTATTTTGGAGCAGAGAAAGCCCAGGGAGACAGTTTGAACTGTCTCTGATGACAGGAGGAAGCGCACCCTCAAGAGTAATTGATGTGTTCCGTGGAGCCCCAGTTCATTGATATGGGTATGCTGGGCAAAGAGCATTTTAGGAGGCAGATGACCACTTTAAACAACACTATGGTAACTGACTAAGATCTTCATGGTCTACTTGAAGAGAACTTTCTTTTCTTCAGATGTATGGAAGCCCAGTTAGAACAGAGAAAGCAAGCTACCTGGAATTCCTTACAGGAAATGGATGCAGGATCCTGTGTCCTGAAGTAGTATTGAAAGCCACAGCTTTAAAATGCCTTAAATAATTTTTAAGTGGAATTCCTGTGGATTCTTAGCTGAAACATATCATCTCTCCTTGGTTTCTATTTGAGAAAATAAAGATTGAGTGACGAAAGAAGGAGCAACCACTGTGAGGGGTCCCTCTGTTAGTGAATCATGGCAGGGATAAATTCTGCTGGAGGACCAAGGTGCTAGACGATGTGCCAGAAAATTGCGTGCCATGGGGCTTTGTTCACCCTGCTACCTGGAATACCCTCATGGGTCTGGGACTGACTATGGCCAGCTGCTCATCTTTATTCTGTGAAGCTAATCTTTATTGTACTTAGCACAGCTCTTCACCTCAGCAAGCCGCAGCCAGGATGAGCCCCTCTCTACTTTGTGCTCTGAAAGCCATTCCACATACTTTAAGCAGAGGCTTTAAAGTTGCTTACTAATATGAATTAAAGAATTTATTATTTGGCCCGAGGATTTGAACTGGCTTGGGAATTCCCAGAAATCAGGGGCTAATTTACTGTTTTTGAAACCTGAGGACCTAGTTTAGCACGTGAAAACTAAAGATACTGAATCTGAAGAATGGACATAGGAATAAATATAAGAACATTTATGGAGACTGAGAATTTCTTTAGGAAATAAAGTATTTAGAAAAGTGGATAATATGTTGTAAGATGGTAAAAGGGCATAGAAATAGAGGTAAAGCACAATCTATTGGCATAAAATAGAAGTTTTCTTTGATTTGTGGAAGAATAAGACCCACAAAAGGGTTGAGTAACTGGTCACCATATTTCCACAGGAAGAAGGATCTGCCTTCTACAGGAAGAAGGATTTGCCTTCCTGAGCAGAATTGGTTGGTTCAGGAGTGGATAGATGACTCCAGATGGGCCAATCAGATGTCCTATAACTGAAATACAAACATTCATCCCTAGATATCATGGCTGGGTTGTCAGAAAGAATCCTCTTGGTCAAGGCAAACTCTGAGGAGGTCAGCTACTCTTAGCTGGCCATGGCTCCTGGTTTCCAAAGATCTGGCTATTCAGTCTTTCCTTGGATGTCAGTAGAAGCCCTCCTCCCAGTTGTGACTAACACAAAGTACCTCTGGATACTGAAAAACCCACAAAGAGCAAAGCCACACCCAGTTTAAGGCTGTTGGTTGTAACCCAGAGAATAACACTGGTCTAAACGAACTTCACATACATAGTACTGTCATCCAAGTCTGAGTGATTCATCAATGCTCATTTCTGTACTTCAGTGTAAAAACACTCACCTTTAGGAATGATTCACGTCCTCCATTAACTAAGAGTTGTGTCCCTGAGAACTTGATGAGAGCAGAATTTATTGCCACAGAGCATAAAATCTAGAAAAACAGAGCTAAATCGTGAGTAAACTATCAAAGTTTTTATAAAGATTTTATGAAAATTGGAGTAATATAAAATATTCCAAGTTAAAACAAAAATGTTACGTTGTACTCTAAAAAGATATAAGGTTATCAGTGCCATTTTGATGGACTTCATTAATAAGAAAGACTGTTATGCTTTTTATTTCCATTTTACTACCCCATTGCTCACTAGCATGGTGGGAAACAATTCACCATTGTAATAAGAAGCTGAAACTGGAGACTTAAGTGCACACTTAAAGATTTGTTATCTCAATTATTTCCTTCCTGTGTGAAGTTGGTCAGCTATTTTCCCTCTTTGTGCTGCTGCCTCAACTTTAATGAGATTTACAGTGACAGCTCTCTTAGAGGACTAAATGGCATGGTGCTTGTCAAATATACAGAGCAATGTTCAACTAAAAAAATTCAGCTATTTTATCAGTTTCTTACTTTTATGAATAATCTATATTCAACTCCATTATTCACGTGTGTTGGGGCACTTTAATGTGACTAATAAGAAGCACTTGTTTATCCATGTATGCCTTCACCTCTATGTTCATTGTTGCCTTTATTTTATGACTGCTAATAATTAATTCTTATACTTGTAATTCCACTGTAATATTAGAAACACTGAGAAAAGAAAACCCTTGGACAGGGAATCTCCCTAAGTGACTTCTTCCCGCCATTGTTTCTGCTGAAAATTTTGTTACAAATATTGTTGTTTGTTTGGATGTAATGTGTATTTTCCTTAGCTGCTGCTTTAAGGAAGTTGTTATTTTCCCTTGATTTTTCAGCAGTGTTGGTCCCACATTCTTAGTCGGTGTGTATGTGTGTGCGTATAAACACGTAGGTGTTGATATGAGACTTACATGTTTTATAAGGATTCTGGAAAATGTGGATTGATATCTATCATTAGCTATGTAAGAATTTGAGCCAATTCTCTTCAAATATTATTTTTATACTTATTATTTTGCTCTTCACATGCTGAGACTATGATTTTATTTATTCTGTTCATTTCTGCCATAATACTGCTAAACTTCTAAGCCAACTCCTTGTGCCCAAGAAAATCAATAGAGAAATGCTTTTACTGGTAAAGCTGTGGTAAAAGTTTGACATTATTTTAATTTTATTTTCTTCTATTTCAGGTCCTCTATAACAGGATATTTGGATTCTTTTTTGAGCCTTTCAGAAACCTGTTTCTTTAAAATTGTATTCTTATGGCCCTGAAGCAAGGCCAGCAGATTTCTATAGCTGCTGGTTTTAAACAGGAGACTAAAGAGAATTCTTTCTGTGGTCTGATGGCCATTTCAGAACTTTGGAAATGTAATGGTCAATTCATCAGAAAGAAATAGCAGGTGAGTATGGCGGACTTTGGGGGGCCTGCAGGGGGAGAGACCCTGGTGCCTCAGGACCTGCACCTGCGGTTGACTTCAGGTGCCGGGAGAACGAGGAGCTCATCCCCTCTCTGGGGGGCGGCTGAGAGTGTGGCAGACTTTGGCGGCCTGAAGGAGACAGACCCTGGTGTGTCGGGACCTGCACCATGCGGTTGACTTGGAGTGCTGGGAAAACAGGGGGCTCTACCCCTCTCTGGGGGGTGGCTGAGAGTGGCAGACTTTCGGTGGCCTGAAGGAAAGAGACCCTGGTGCATCGGGACCTGCACCATGCGGTTGACTCAGGGTGCCAGGAGAACAGGGGTCTTCACCTCTCTCTGGGGTGCGGCCGAGAGTGTGGCAGACATTTGGTGGCCTGAAGGAGACAGACCCTGGTGCGTGTGGACCTGCACTGTGTGGTTGACTTGGGGTGCCGGGAGAACAAGGAGCTCCTTCTCTCTCTGGGAGGTGGCTGTGAGTGTGGCTGACTTTCAGCAGCCTGAAGGAGAGAGACCCTGATGCCTTGGGACCTGCACCATGCAGTTGACTCAGGGTGTTGGGAGAACAAGGACCTCCTCCCCTCTCTGGGGGTTGGCTGTAATCCTGCCAGTGGGCAGCCTGAGAATCAGATATCTCATGTCGTTCTGTCCCATGTCCCCCTCTGCCCCCCCCTTAGCAAGTGGGAGCCAGTTAACTACACATCTTGTGAAAAAAATTGGCTATGGTATTTAGTATGAGCTCCCCATATGCAAAGATATGGACAACCATTTGGAAGAAAACATGAGACAATATGACAGATAGTGAAGATCCCTGGTTGTATAGCTTTGAAATTTATGCTTTCTTAAGTCCCGTTCTGTTCTGTTTTGTTGTGTTTAATTTTACCCCCTTTAAAATAAAAAAAAAAAAAAAATATATATATATATATATATATATATATATATATATATATGGAAAAGAAAGTGCTCTAAAGGATATAACTGAATGTATGTTTCAGTGTGTAAGATAGATGACCACATTACTATTTTTGTTGGATTGTTGAGCAGAACTGTTAATAGTCTCACTGTTTGAATGTCTACTTTGTGTGCTTTAATTTTGTAACTTGAACAACTATTTCCAATGATGATAGTATGTAACCTATCAAGTGGAGATTTCTTAGTGTTTTTGTTTTGGTTTTGTTGTTGTTATTGAGGTTCTTTCATTTTTTGCCTTTGAAATTCTGTATTGTTGCTACCCTTTTTCTGTTTTGTTTGGTTATTTTCTTTTTTGTTTTTTCTCTTTAAATAAAATTTAAAAAAATAAAATGTATTCTTAGTTTAAATTCTTTGCATGATTATGTATGTGTTTCTCGGCGAGAAGATAGGCCTTGAAAAATGTCCTTCATCATTGCTAGAATCTTTTCTCTAAACAATTCATGTTTATATCCAGAACTCTTTTTCTAGCCCTAAATGCACGCTGAAAGTTAGAGATTTAACTCTACCCTCTGACCGTTGTCACAGAGATCTCGGGAATGTGCCACAGTTCTTTCTGATTAGGGAGATTGATACAGGAAACCTAGGAACAAAGGAAAGATAGATTGATATTTATTTCTTGTGATCTTCACTAAAGCCTCTGTAAAATTCTACTTCTGCTGTTCTACTCCTTTTTTATCCTCTCATTCTCTGTTCAACCCTGCTCCTCTTTTGTCAACTTTATCAATGGGAGAAATTTGGAATTTTTTTTACCATCATGCAGCACTTTAATATTTGAGTAAAACATGCCATATGAGAAGATTTTCAATGTGAGATCTGCAGACTCGAGAAGTTTAATTTAAATATTATGCTAACTTTTGTTACTGGAGGAGATAAAATGCTTTCACACCTATTATCTCAATTAATTTTAACCCAGGAGTAGGTAAGGTATATAAAACCCTATTTTGCCACTCAAAGAATGTAAATAATTTTCCCAAGATGACAACCAAGAATTCAGCTTGACTGAAAACTCTCCAGACTACATTTTCCAGAAAACAGAGCTTAAGTAAAAAGCTTAGCGCAAATACATTTTTACTTTCACAAAACCCCAGGGAAGCAAGAGGGAAGAAAGAAGGGAAGTGAGGGAGTGAAGGAGGAAGATAAAACACCAATTAGTGGGCAGCGGTTTGGCCATTGCTTTATGCCAAGTGACATATCTTCAGAGGATTCACAAGAAACTTTGGAAAGTACAACATAGTGGCGGTGGGAGGGATAACCTCTACTCTTGTGGGTCATTAGTCAAAGTTCATAAGTTTTGACACCTTTGCATTTCCTAGTGGCACCATGTGGCCCCACTGGCATTTGTTGGTGAAGTGATGTCCAGAGAACCTATGGAGTATTCTCAGGGCAAACCAAATGCACACTCCAGCAACACTCCCAGTGTTCTCCTGGATCTTGTTTGATAGCCAGTGACGCACAGTGGATCTGAAATTTTACACCATTCAGTGACAGCAGGGAAAACAGTTCTCAGCGAGTGAGGTGCAGGTCAGGACAGAAGAGGCCCAGGGTACATGAGGGAAGGTCAAGTCTGGAAACACACAATGGCCACATGGGGCTCCAGTCAGCCGCCACAGCCAGCATCGCCAGCTGGGAAGGAGGAGCACCATTCTGGATGCGTCCCATTTCCCAAAGATGAAACTCTCTTCTCTACAGCCTGCTTAAATTTTAATGATGGCATAGATCTTCCAGAATGACCAACAGGAGCCTTGAGAAAGCCCAGTGGAATGTAGTCAAGGAGACCCTTAAGTGAACACCAATACAACAAATGCAAATCAGGATATGAAAATTTCCCTCATTTTTCCAGCATTCCAGAATTGATGGAACACGTGACATTCCTTTAACCCTTACCCTTTCCTAGAACAAGAAGAAGCAATGAGGAAGTTTAATAAAGTCCCCACCAAGGGGTCAGGATAGACATGTTACCATACAGGGAGTGTGTATGTGTGTGTATCTGTGTGTGTGTGTTTCAGTGTGTGCACCATGCATGTTTATAAGCTAAGGCGTGTTTTCAGATGAATGTGTTCCAGATACAGTGCACATATGTATGCTTGAGTATATCTAAAAGTACAAGTGCCGCAGAGCAGTGTGTGTGAATGCTTTTGAATGAGCATAAGCTCGTATGTGAATGAATTGCAGCATGCGATACAGGTGCTCTAATGTGTGTCATGCAAGGGAGTGAAAAAGGTCAAGTTCCTTAGTGCTATGGCTGATGTGCTGTGTCCATCTGAGAATTCTGGAAGCTTGACTAAGTAACTCAGCAGCTCTACATCCTGGAGTGTACAGGACAAGCCCTTAGTGCTCTAGGATGTTGTTCATTGTGTCAATTTGAGAAGGTCAGAAGGTCAACTAAGTGACTCAGCAGGAGGCCAGGGTCCTTACTTTGTAAACATCCTCAGCCTGTGCAAGAGGAGGGCACGGAGATGGTGTGAGAGCCACACCCACCTGAGGGGCATACCTACTTATAGTATAAGGGAGGAAACAGAGCTTTGCTCTGCCTCCTACTTTTGCCTTCTTTTGCTGTTGCCATGAACTGTTGCCTCTCTGCTATGCCAGCTAAATATGGACTAAAACCCCAACAAACTGCAAGCTAAATAAAGCATTTCTTCCTTCAATTTGGGCATCAACACCTAAATTGTCTCAACAACAGGAGAAAAGTAACTAAGACACTTGGTGTGCAGCCTACTCTGCAGCCTGTCTCACTCTACTGCCTCACGAAAGACCTTTCCACTCCATATTCAGAAATCTTCCCACACCTCTGGATGTGCGGCTGAGTGAGTCTCTCTCAGATGACAACTTGGTCGCCCTCTTAGCCCCATGACCCAGCATGGGGAAGCAAACTTCACTATTGACTTTCTCCTCAAGGAAATGAGACAGAGCCAAAGCCCATGTCCACACATACAGTCAGGGGGATGGTTTCACCAAGTCTTGACCATTGTTGTATAAGTGATCAAGGCCACTTGAGCGTTTCTTCCACTTGTTTATGACACATCCTCAGAGAGTCTTTATGCCTGTAAGGGCCACCACTTTGTCCATCCTCACTAGTTCGGTGTCTGTGGCTCCCATTGTCCCTGCCGCTATGCAAATCCAGTTGGGTTCAATTTGTCAGGTTTCCCTGTCCTAGCTGCTGTTGGCCTATTTTGTTCACTGTCACTTGGCTTAATGCAAATCATGTCAAGGCAAGTGGACACAATCACATCACAGAAAACAAATCTTTCAAACCAGGATCAGGTCTTGATAATGCTTAGGTCTGAGACTCCGAGACTGAATTTACCTGGAGGGTTCTGTGGAGACTGCTCTCTTCCTGACCTCACCAGAGGAGCACTGAAGCAGGTTTGGGTGGGGAGATTGCGCTAAGATGTGTCTGTCCTCTGATCAGGTTTGGAGCTGCAGTGACCTTGAGCAGCATAATCAGGGGAGTGAAGTGGTAACCATTATCACTGCCTATCTCCACAACCCTGTTCATCTTTTGAAAAATGAACATTTAACAGCTTTTCCACATTCCACTCCCCCCCAGCACATGACAGCAACTATCACGTTCTGTCTCTGTGATTTACTATTTGAGGGGCTGTAGGTAGAGTCATATGGTATTTGCTCTTTGGGTACCAGGAATCAAACTTAGTACTTCATGCTTGCCTGGCAGGTACTGCACCTCTGAGCTAAATCCATGGCCAGTATGTGCTCTTTTTATCACCAGCCTATTTCACTTAGCATCAAGTCCTCAAGGTTCATCTGTGTTATAGTGTGTCTCAGATTTGTTTTCATTTAAAAATCAACCACATTCCATTTCATGTGCATACCACATTTTTCCTCCTTATTTGTTGATTGACACTTGGGTCAATTCTACCACTTGGCAATTGTGAGTAATGCTACTATAAACATGGTTAGACAAATATCTCTTTGAGATCCTGCTATCAATTATTTTGTCTATATATCAAAAAGTAAAATTGGTGAATAATTTGTAAGGATAAAATTCTATGTTTAATTTATTAGAAAGTGTCATACCAGTTTTCATAGCCACTGTATTGCTTTCCATTTTCACCAGCACAAAGTTTCCAATTTTTCCACGTCCTCATCCACACTTGTCATATTTACTCATTTATTTGTCAATTTTATTTTGCTAGTGAGCACCCTGATGAGTATGAGGTGCTAACCTGCACTTTGAAACACGGAGAGAGAAATGTGGAGGGAGAAAGAGGGGATGTTTAATGAAACTCCCTCCCAAGATTCATTGTCTTAGCATCACTCATGGTAAAGAATGCAGGGTGCAGAGTGAACTTGGAATTGTGCACGTACAGGAGCAGTGAGTCTATCAGGAGGGAGGTGCGAAAATGACAGAAGTGAAATCTGAACTTTGTGTGTGCTGTGTGTGTGTGTGAGTGTGCTGGTTAGTAGTTGGCTCTTCTGACTTTAGAGTTTCTTCTTAGAGATGCTTAGAGTCACCATGTTACTGGAAGCATACTCTGGAATGTACTAGGATTAGGCACCTCTCATGAACTCCTAGTGATCAAGGAAACACTTTCAGTCTTTTTTTAGCTGCTTGTGTCATACTGTCCAAAATACAGGTGTGACTGGTGATATCTATTGAGAGTCACATCCCAAAGGAAGCAAAAGGCCTAGGCAGTGTGGTGATCACAGCCCTTGGAACCCAATGGAAGAGGTCAGGTGGGGTAAACTCAGACCAGAATGTCAAGAGATTCAGAAATAAATCCAGCTACTGAATTCAGTCCACACCGCCCAGAGCACTATGTGACACTGGTCACTTCAGCTAATAAATATCCTTAAGAGATACACTGCACTGTGTTACAAACCCATTCTCAGGGGCTAGACACAAACCCACTCTCTGCACTCCTTCAGTCTTGCTATAACTTAAAGCCTGGCCACAGAAAAACACAAGTGTCATTCAGTGAGTGCTGCTGGAAGAACTGTTTTTGTGCCCTGGGGATAGAAATCAAGGGAGATGAAAGCAGAGCACAACTGAGCTTAATAAAGGAGTGAGCGTTGACACTTCTGCTGACAGTGATGATAGTGATATCATGACTCCCAGTCTAGTGCTCCTTTTCAAGTCCCTTCCTTGATAGTACATTGCAAAACATGCAGCTGAAGTAGTTGTGAAATATACCTGTGGAGCTTTCTGAACATGGGTTAATGGATTAATCCTGTAACTTAACAGAGATTCACAGAATGAACACTCCACCAGAGGCAGTCTCACTTTTTCCTGCTGCCACCTGCAGATAGGATCTCATCCCATGCATTTGCACCACCAAGCATAATTGGGTTTTATGGTTTGTTTCATCTGCCTTTTCTCAGTCTAGGAGAAAGGTCTGATGATGTCCCCTGCACGGAAGATCCCCTTAAACCCTATGGGCTCTTAGACGACAGGTGTCTATCCATTGCTGTGTCTACAGAGTGCAAGAGATTGGTCTAAATAGCCACAGTTATGGAAAAGGTTCACCTTTTCTGTATCTTGGAGGAAATCTGTAACACAGCAATGAAAAAACAGTGTGGACTCAGATGCAGCTCCATCTCTTCTAAATTCCGTGATCAAAGGAACCCTCATTGGCTCTCAATTTCCTCATTCATAACGTGGGACATATCTTGCCCCTCTCAAAAACTGTTCTGGCAGTTTGAAAGAAGAATGAAGGTGTCACGAGTGTCCCAGTTCGAGTTGACCCCCGATGGAATCGTGGGAAGCAGGGAACCAGCACAGTACCAATTCGAGCTGCTCTCCGAGGTGCCATTCTGAGTTCAGGTAACTTCTGTGTTCAGGGGCTCTTTTGGGGACCACTTCTTGACCTTGTATCCAAATGAATGTTTTCATTTTAAAAAGGGGTTCTTCCAAGAGGCTAAAGACCTATTCTAGCAAATCCATCATTTGTAAAATGTGATCAGCCTTATCTGGAATCACCCTTTGACGTAGCACCATCACAATTACTTCTTTTTGGTTACGTGGTCCTTCAAGAACTTTTAAGTAGTCTCATTCATAAAAATGAAAAAAAACAGTAAATTTAGTTTTAATTGTATATTTTTAGTCAATTCCAAGTATCAAAAATATTATCATTTCCTACATACAGTCAATATAAAAACTATTAAAATAATATTTAGCATATTTTCTCCTGTAATAAGTCTACTGCTCCCATTGCATCTTATACTTGTAATACTTGTCAATATAGATGCTAAATTTTTGTGGCAAATGTTAGAGAAAAACCAATGGGTGAGTTCAACAGGACAGTTTATTTCAGAACAAACCTGAGAGCCAGATCAGTAAAGCTCATGCTGGCTCTGACGTCGTTTATAGGGACATGAGCATGAAGGGGGGGCTATGAAAGGAAAAGGTCAAAAGGAGACTTCCGAGGGGGAGAATTCACTGGAAAGGAAGTGTGACTGCCTACGGAGGCCAAGGCTTGAGAAGGTGAAAGGAGTGATTGCCTGCCAGGGGCAGGGCTAAAGAATGAAGGACATTTAGTGCTGTAGCTGTGTTTACTGGGCCTTAGTCATAACTATTCTGTGTTAGCAAGTGCAAAAGCATAGTGGCCTGAAAGAGGCTTAAAGGAGTCTCTGGTCACCTAGGATGGCTGTGGCCAGACTCTTGTCAGTAACCCCTTGATCCACACTGCAATCTCATAGAATTGGTAGTTGAAAATAGACTCCTACATCCACATTGCTCCAAACAGGCATAAAAGCATTGTGGAAACATTACATTTTAATAGAAGAATATTCTACTCTGCTTCAGTGTTTAGACTTAAACGTAAGTGGTTTTAAATGAAAGAGAATGAAATCGTTTCTCACTCAGATTAGCTTTACCTCCAGCATGCAATGGGTGCATGTGACAAGCACTACTTACTTATTAAGCAGCATGGCCCACTGTGCTCTTCTTTCTTGTTGTTTGTATTGAAGTTGATTTCACAATTTTGGAAAATCACTGAACTCACTGATGGAATTGACCTTTTAAAGGACATTTTTGAAAGCCAATAATGTTCTTAGGTTTGGAATGAGGACTAACTGCTTTCAAAAGGGGTCATTTTCATGGTGTTTGCTGTTCAGTTGTTTGCGTTGCTTAGTTGTCACGCTTGACTCAGTCTGCAATGACCTGAGGCCCAGAGACACAGGCTTGGCAACCTTGCACCTGAGATCAGTGCTGTAGAAAAAGCAGGCCAGCTGGGCACTTGAGGCCAGGGTCATATTAGGGTTGGCAATTCCCACCCAAGCCTGCACCCTCCTCAGGAGGCAGATTTCTGGCTGGAAGAAGATGTCTGCTGAGAGGATGTCTGAGAAAATCATTGCATTCAGGAGAAAGAGAGCAAAAAGATAAAACAGTGTCTGAGGCCAAATGGTAAAGAAATGGCAGGTAATGAGAGACCAGTGAATGGGAGTATAACGGCTAGAGTAAGCATGTGCTTCTCAGTGTGTGTGCACATGTACATGCGCCTAGGTTTATGTACATGCATGTCTGAGCCTGTGTGCATGTGCTTGTGTACATATATGTGTGTGTGTTTGTGTGCATATAGGGTGACTGGTGACCACAAAGGTAGGTAAGGGCCAGTTCACATAGGGGCAAGTTAAAATGTGTGTTTATTTGCATAACATCAAAGGGATTTCCCTTGATCACATTGGGTTTCAGGCAGATAACAGTGGCTTTTGTGAGAAGAAAGGACTGGAGAGGAGAAGGGACTGGGAGCAGAGAGATCAGGCAGGATATGATTGCATAGTGCAGGCAAGAAGTGATGGTAGCCAGATCTAGGAAGTGGTGGTAGAGGTGGAGAACTGTCCAGAGTTAAGAGATTTTCAGAGGGTGCCACTGATTTCACTCCTGATCCATGATTACTGACCCAAACACTCAGAAAGAAAAACTTTAATTGGCTCATGTGTATTCCCAGGATTTGGCTTCTTTCTGGATGTGCTGCTCTGGTCTGACTATTTTTCTTGTAGTCAGTGAACTGTGTCGTCATTGTGGTGAAGCTCATTTTACAAACACACCCTTAGATTGAATGACTGCATTAATCAGAGCAATTAATTCTTAGTAGTTATAATAAATAACCCAAAGAGTCAGTGGTTTAAGACATTATTTTTTCTTGACATGAAGCCCAATATTGGGTAGATGACTTTTCTCCAAATCCATTCAACTCATTAACCTAGATGTCCCAAGGGCCTTGGAAATCTTCTACTCTATCTTATGTACTCAGCCACCAAATGACCAAATGACCAAATGACAGAAGGTTATGTGTGACATTTGAACGACCATGTCTAGAATCAAAATAGAGCATGGATGCCCATTCCATTGTTCAGAACTAATGGCATCACTCACGCTCAGAGATTCTGGAAAATAGTTTGCATTCACAGAATGAAATAAGATGTGATAAACTTCGAAGCCAGATTCAGCCATGACGCAAACAGCAGTTAGATAAAACAGAAGGGGGATTCATTTTTAATAATATTTATTTGTTTTCACCCATTGATGCTCTAGAAGTTTTCTTCTTCCATATTTAATAACAGCATTTCTTAAGGAATGTGAACAGAGACTTTCAAGTGCCAGACTGGATTCCTCCTCTGGATTTGTGCCAGCCCCAGTGGCTAGGGCAGAGGAGGACAATAGGGTACTGGTTTTAACAACAGGATGAAACTATGCGGCTTTACTTTCAGATGAATCATTACACCCTGGGACTTGTCATTATACCCCAAGACTTGTCCTGCCACTCACTGGGTTGATGCAGGCAGACTGCAGTACATCCTCAGTGCATAAACAGTCTACATAAACAGTGCATAAACAGGTCTGCGAGAGGTCTAACTCTTTCTGAAGAAGAGAATAACAACCTTCTCCGCCAATGAAGGGGAGGTCAAGAGAGGTATAATTTGGGGCTGGAAGATGGACCATTCTTCGGCGGTCAGCAGAAGAGGCATCTGTGGTGCTGAGTTTATTCCAAATGAGCTGAGCTCTGATGGCCTAAACTACTTGTCCTCTGTAGAACTCCTCTTACCCACATGGTACTCTGGTCTAGGAGTTCAATCTCTAATGGCTATTGACTCTTGGAAAGCCTTTTTATCATTTTAAGCTTCCATTTTTTCATTTCTAAGTTAAATTTAATAGTTTTCAAAGTTGCTTTGGCCTCTAATCTTCCCTGCCTCTATGGAGGAATGCTGAAAAGAAAAGGTGGAGAAGAGAGGCTGAGAGTTCTTACCTTCACCTTTATTCAGAAACATTTTAGAGAGATTGATGGTCCCAGAGGGCTTGGGGTTTCATTTGCTGTTGAGCAAACTGTGGCCTGACAAAGAAATAATCTCTTCTGGACTGACTCATGTGGCATGGCTACATCGCTAACCCTGTACAAGCCGTGGTCCCTCACCTGCCTTGGCAAAACCACACGAGAGAAAATGCCATTCTCACGGTTAAAGAGGGATCCCTCGTGCCAGAAGGTTATGCCAGAGAATCTGGGGACCTGACTTCTGGGATATTTCCACCCGTAATCAGAGCCCCAAGAGGTACTGTACAAACCGCAGAAGAATGCCAGTCATAAAATTGACTCATTAGCAACTCAGAGAAGACATTTTGAGGGAATAAAGCTACATGGCTTCAGCAAGAGAGTAGAGGAGACACTGGTTTTCTTGCTTGCACTTCTGATTTGTTCTGATAACATGGTCAGATTTTTCTAGGAAAACTAACTTCCTTTTGGCCATGCTCTAAGGTTCTGTTGGGCTTGGTTCTATTCACTAGCTCTGGTCAAAAGCCAATCATCTTGATAAGAAGGATTGGTTTTAAGATTATCAAAGATATTTTGGAGACTAATGAAAGAAATGACTTTACCAGAATGTTTCACAAGCAAATAGTTGATAAAGAAGCTATAAGAGAGTCATATATTACAAAGTACAGAGACTGAGGTCCGTGGGCCTGTTTGTGATGCTGGTACCTACTATACCAGAATGTTGCATGGGCAATGGATCCCTTATTCCCCCCCGATGGTGGACATTTTAAGGGCTCAAGGAAAGACAGTCTCTTGGAAATAAAAATAATCTGATTAATTCAGAGATTATGGGATTGCCCAAACTATTTGAGTAATGATTATTATAATTATATTGATGATAACTCTTCCCTGAGCTCTTTCTAGGTGCCTCTCAAATATTAGTTTCTTCTCTCCTAACAACTTACAAAAGGTGTAATTACCACCACTATGCAGCTGGTGGTTCCCAGGGTTCTGTTATACTGAGTGACCTGACCAGGGTCAAATTGCTTATAAGTAGTGTAGCAAGAATTCAAGCACCATTCTGCTTTCATCAAAGGCTTGTCACGCTATCACATGATTTCTCCTGAAGGGAGAGGTTGAGTAAACATGAGGAGAGAGAGAGAGAGAGAGGGAGAGAGAGAGAGAAAGAGAGAGAGAGAGAGAGAGAGAGAGAGAGAACACAGTTTATTTAGCTATCCAAATCATCGAAATGACTCTGCATTCAAGACATAAACCTGTGTGAAAGGGGTTTTTATTAAACGAAAGAAAAAAGACTGATAAACAACAAAGAAGCAAGGAATTATACCGGAAAAGAGGACTATAGTCACCTAACTAGTAGGAAAGACAATAAGCAAAAATGTGTTTTATGCCTAAGATTTTGTTAAAGCGCACTAACAAACCAAGCCGAACTAATTTGTTATAAAGATAGAGCAAACCTCCCAAAGCCAAAGTTACAGGTTTGGCTGAATTTCAGTCCAGAAGGACATTGGCCTTTCGCTTTACCACAATTTTGCTCTGCTTATCTGTTTGGTCCTCTGTGGGTGGGCTCCCTGCTGCTGCAGTTCTTGGGGCAGAACTTGGCTGTTGCTCCTGGATGGTGTGTGTCACAGACACCCTGCCATCTCCAGAACCTGACTTCCAACATCTGTCCAAACTTCTGCTACCTCCTAGTCTCTCAGGAGAAGGTGACAGGCAGGCTTGGAACTCACTGTCTGCGCTGGGGTATTCAGTCCTGGATCTCCACTGGAGCAAGGTAGGCTTGAAGCTGTGCCGGGGCACGGAAATCAGAACCCATATGGAAAACTGTGATGTGTGACGTTCAGAGCCTTAGGGATCAGGGATTGAATGCTTGTCAGCTCAGCTGGTTTTAGTCCCCACTGATGTCACCTCACCTGTGGCTGTGTCTGTGTTTTGGGAAGGGAGCATCTCTGATGGTCTTCCTTAGCTCCAAGAATCCTTGGGACTGACTTAGAACTGTGGGAAGCTTAAATTACAGTTTAACCTCTCTCTCTCTCTCTCTCTCTCTCTCTCTCTCTCTCTCTCTCTCATTTCTCTCTCTCTCTCTCTCTCTCATCTCTTTCTCCCTCATTTGTGTTTCCTATTCTATCCTACAGACTACTCTTGAATATGATATATGTCCTGCATTGAAATTTTTTCCTGTAACTTCTTTTTGGAGAACCCACCTATGACAAGTGCTTCCAAAAATTGTTTGAGAGAAAAGACACTAAGTTGAGATTCTGGAGCTGAATAATCCGCTCTTTGTCTGGTGAGGACTCCATTCCTGGTTGCAGGTGGAACCTTGATGCTCTTGGTGGAACATTTGGTGATGAGCCAGCATGGTTACTCATGGAGGAATATACACTGGCTGGTGTGATAAATCAGCCATTTATAAATATGGGGTGAAAGGTAAATACATCAACAGTGGAATGGACTGGTTATTGCTAAACTCTGCAGAGACTCAGTAAAATGGAAATGAAAAGGCAAGATTAATTGGCAAGAAGAGTTAAATGTGAAAGCCAGGTGCATCCTGGTTGATACACAGAGAAGCTCTTATCTCCTGCAGAAAAAGGGTGGACAAAACGGAGGACTTGTCAGAAAACTTGAGCTCCAATGAAGCGAACTTCATTTGGGAGAGTCACCTATACTAAAGTCAGCTGTGCTTGGCTAGGAAACAGCTGGGTGGAAATGCCACTAAATCTGAGTCTTCAGATGCCCCTGACCCCATGGGCTACTCCCGCCCCCACTATTAAGAGCTGATGATCATTTGCTTGAACACAGTATCTAGAGTTTGCTGCTGCAGTGGAGAAAGAGCTCTACTCAGGATACAGGCTCTCTGGAGGGATTTTTTTTTATCTAGGGTCAGAAGGCAAAAGATTTGCTTAAAGCAAATTGGTAATGCTGCCAAGTTTCAGATTCAGATAGATCTGTCTTCAAAGTCATCATCTCCAAATTCATTTGTACCCTGCTGTGCCTATTTAATACAGACTTTGTAATTGATCTGCTGGCAAAGTGTATCAATTAAAAGCAGAGCAAACCCAGGCTGATAGATATCAGTTTGCAGGGTATAGTTCAAAACGCAACACTGTGCGTAAGTTGATGAGCTAAGCATGGTTCATTCATTTATTCTTTAACTTATTTACTTAACAAACTTTTATTAAATTCTTACCCTGTGCCAGCTCTTGGAAGGCTGCTAAGGATAGACTGATACAGCGAGCAATAATGCTTAAATTCTGATTTCCAAAATGTATGGTCCAGCAGACAAGAATGACATACAGACAGATAAGTGAAAATAAATCACTTTAAGCTTGGTTAAAACTTTCGCTGATAACTGTTGGAGACCACTATGAAGCGGTTCTGAGCAGGATTTAAATTTTACTAATTGGCTTTCTATGTTAGTGAGTCTGTCCTTGGCCTCGCCCCTTGCCTGGCGATGGGAGCTGATTCACAGTAAGTGAACCTCTATGAATCACTGGTCCTGGCTGCGGCCTGTAGTGCCCTGTGAGGCCAAAGATACCTCAAAGGGCAAGATAAGGCCACAGCTGAAGACATCTTGGCTCCTCCATTAATTAAGTAAATGGAGACAGCAGTTAAAGGAAGTTCACTCCTGCAGTCTCAATCGTACCATGAATAGTATCTTGGAGATAAGATGATTCTCCTAAATTGACACACCACTTGGAGAAGTCTTTGAAGTGACTCCCAAGGTCCTACTCATTTCCTGCACTTTTTTCAGTCTTCTCACCTTTTGTCCTTGGTCCTTGGTCCTAATAAAAATGGGATAATCCAGAGAAGTTTAAATCTTAGCCCTCAGAGTCACAAACTCAACTAAAGGGTTTTGACCCTCCTGGAGCCCTAAAAAATCATACAATTGTCTGTTTTTATTTAACCTCCACCGTACACTCATTTGGGAGATCGGGGATGTAAGTCAGGACCTGATAGATAACACATGTTAGTAACTGAACATTATATCTGAAAGTAAAGGACCATAGCACTGCTGTGTCCTATGAGAGTCAGTGAGATGCTGTTACCCTCCAGTCCAAAGCTGGCCATAATAGCGATAATCCTGTCTTTCTCTCTACGACTTGTCCTGGCGTGAGCTCCAAGTTCTGGTAGTCACATCTGGATGTGATACGTGGCGATGTCCTCAGTATTTTTGTGTCCTTATTTCTCTCCCATCGTTGGTTACCAGTGATCTGCCATCCTTCTCAGAGGGCACATGCCAGAACTTCTAAAGGTGTGACATTCACAAGTAAAGAACAAAGGTGGTGGATTTAAAGTTCAGCAAGATGGAATATAAGAAGGATTATAGGTGGAGAAGGAAGATGGAGTTAGAGACATCTAATAATCAACCACCAAATGCATACAGCATTGTTCTTCATTCCAGAGCCTGTGTCCCTGAGAAGCCCTGAGTGAGGGGAATTAATCCAGTCCCTGCGTGGCAGAGTTTTCCTGAAGTCAGCTACATCCTGTGTCCAGCAGGGATGCTGGTATATGTCACCAAGGCAGGACGACAGAGGTCAGG
This sequence comes from Dolichotis patagonum, assembly GCA_004027295.1. NCBI lineage: Eukaryota > Metazoa > Chordata > Mammalia > Rodentia > Caviidae > Dolichotis > Dolichotis patagonum. The sequence continues at coordinate 1,957 of PVJX010023870.1, read as the reverse complement.
TGGCAGGAGTGCCAGACCCCGTTTGGCTTTTCCGCCTGGCAAATTTTGGCTAATAGGTTTATCCAGCTTCTTCGTTTGTTAGGCAGAGTCCTTTTTTGGCTGATAACAGTTTACACTTCTGTGTTGTTTGTTGTTCCAACTTCATCTTACATGGTGCAATGCCCTGTGAGTCAAAGTAAACAGGCTGTTGTGTTCCCTCACCTGTTGTATCTTCAACAACTTGAGTATTGTACAGAATTTTTCCTTTACCTGAAATATAGTGGATGTTTCTTGCACCCTTTCTGAATACCTTGTCTATTTTTCTTCCTTTTGCTTGCCCAGGTAGGTAATTCCTCTGCCCTGTGGGCTTTCTCTCTTGTTGTTTATCTTCACTTGAAGCTATTCATGCACAGAGATGGAGCCCCACACATGACTGAGTCAATAGCTTCCATGATATGGCCTGGTATTGGCTGGTGCTCTACTAACTGCAGTAATGAATGGTTGTAAAAAGGAATTAGTGATGGAACATGTTTGCTCAGGGCCTTCAGGGAATATTTGTAAAACGGCTGCATGAACAATGATGGATGTGATCCCTGCTTTTCCCTAGAATGGCCAGCAAATGGATGGGGAATGTGGATTTAAAGGAGTGTGACTCTGCCTTCAGTGAAGGTATTAGGCTTCCTGGGTATTCGGTCCCCCACCCCCTCGCACATGGCACTGTCAGTTAAGCGCCCACCTCTGGATAGAAGGTCTCTTGAAACTGTTGCATTGTGTACATCTAATGAACTCTGTGTTGTTCTGTTTGCCTCAGAAAAGATGGGACTGTGTCCCAGGGAGTCTAGGATAATTCTGGGGATGCTCCTTAGATGCAAGGGCTCCCTACATTTGCCTCAGCAGCCACCTGCAAACCCTCGAGACGTTTTGCACATTCCCTAATATTGCTCAGGCCCCCCTGTTTAAAAACCTCTCCCATGAAGGGCTGTTCACTCATGCTGGCTTCTTCTGGAGGCTACAAAGTCATGATCTCATGGATACTGCCTTCCTCATTGAAATGAGCCTAAATACAGCGAGGCAGAGTTTTCATTGACAGCCACTATCAACCTTTAGAAATATAATTGCTATGCAGAAACTTTCCATTGAACTAATTAGTGACTTCTCTAGAAAGATTTTACAGGCCCTTCACCACCAAGAAGTCTCCCAGAAAGCAGCATCTCGGCCTGTCTCTTTGGAACCCGAAAGTCTCGGACCCGTAGAGTGGTCTGGGCTGTTTGGATCGAAAGTCTGCGCAGACCTGCATCTCGGCGCCACTGTTTGGGACTGGTAGGCCCGCCCTTCATCTGCAGGGAACTGCCTGGAGATCGGCATCTGGGCCGGGTCTGTTTGGGCCCGTAGCCCCGCCCTTCACCCCCAGGAAGTCTCCCAGAAAGCAGCATCTTGGCTTGTCTCTTTGGGACCCGAAACTCTCGGACACACAGAGTGGCCCGGGCTGTTTGGATCGGGAATATTGTGGAGACAGGCATCTTGGCCAGGTCTGTTTGGGACCAGGAACTTTTCAGAAACCAACATTCTGGCCTGACTCTTTGGGACCTGTAGGCCCTTCACTCGCAGGGAACCTCCTGGAGACCTGCCTGGGACAAAGCATGGTGGCCTGGCCTGCCTGAGATTCCACAGGCTCCGGGGTGGCCACACCCAGCATTCGCCTTACAACCCAGGGAGCCAGGAACCCACAGAGGGGAGTTAGGACCCTGTGAGGAAGCCAAGGGCCTGTGGGGGAGCCATTGCCCCTCCAGGAACTGAGGGTGTAACAGGTAATTTGCCACATAAGCAGAGAAAGCTTTGGAACACCGCTCAAAGTAAGGAAATATAGAAAAATGACAAAAGGAAAGACCAAAAGGCAGGCTCAAAGCCCTAGCCCTCCCCAAGAAAGCTTAGAAGCTGTGTACATAGAAGAAAAAAGAAGCCATACACCTGAAATGTC
>PVJX010023869.1:0-28740 GCA_004027295.1 Dolichotis patagonum | reverse complement strand
AATAGCCTTTGTAATTCCTCTGGTTTGATTCCTGCTTCTTCATTCACATACTTTATTCTTAAGTTATAGATCCTCTTGTCATCTTCCAGTCTTTGTATCTTTACTGCCTGCTCCCTTGTTATTTTTAAGAGATCTTCCCTTTCATGACCCCACATTGCAAGCCTGTGTTCAATTTTTGATAGTCTATCTTTGGTATCTTTCAAGCAGTTTTGCCAGCCTTCTATGGAGTCTTTAGTTTCCTGATAATCTCTTTGAATCTATTTCATGAATTCTAGGTTTTTCCTGAATTCTTCATTAAATTTTTCTCTCCATTTGTGTTCCTCCATTCTTCTGTGTGTGTCTTCTTGAGAGGTGCCCAGCCCTTCTTTTATTAATCTACTTATCTCTTGTTTAATTTGAATTAATATTTCAGTTTTGGTCCCGCTTACGAGGTCCTGAAGATATCTCTTTATGTCCGCTAACGCTGTGTTTGATGTTGCATTTTTGCTGCCCTCAGTCTCTTTTGTATTTACCTCTCGTGGATCAATGTTCTCAGGGTTGGGGGCTGGGAGTGTTTTCTTATTTCTCCCTTTCGTCATGTTTTTGGTTCCTTCCATACAAGTGTACAGTGTAATTCCCAGACCCTGTTCTTGTTGTTTAAGGCTCCTCTAGAGGGTGCAGGCTAGGAGCTTTAGCCCTCTTCAATAGGTTATCAGAAATTAGAGTTTACCCACGGGCAGTGTACGCTAGCTCTTCCCTTCTGGGCCAGTCAACCTTTGCAGGCCTTCACTGTGTCAGTGTGCACTGATCTCAGGGAAGTAACTGGGTCCCCGCCAGGGGCGTGGCCTAATCCAAGCAGATTCCACCAATCCACTCGGCGAGGGGAGTAACCAGCTGAAGCCACTTCCTTATGGAGTTAGGGCCGTCCTGCCCAAATCCAACATGTCGTCCAGTCGGTTTCCCATTTCCCGTGCGAGGGTCTTATTCCCATCACTCACCATGTCCCCAAGACGTGCTGGACTCCCTGACCTCCTACTTCAGCACAGCTGCGGTGGGAATTCACGGTGCCTCTGGGTGGGTCGTGTGCAGAGCCATCCCGGTGAGCTGCAGGCAGGGCTGTTCAGCTCCGCACTCCGGTGGCTCAAGCCAGTCGCTTCGGGGCGGATCGCTTGTTCAGATTGGGCAGAATTCAGGCGTCTCGAGGAGGGTGCCGTGCTCGCTGATCTTATCTTCACTAATAGTAGTCCCACGACCTCATATTCGAGTGGGTTTTTGCACTTTAGTTCCTTTCTGGGTTGTGAGAGTCTATCTCTCTCTGTTTGGGTCTCTCCAGGGTGTTTTATTCTGGCATTTGAGCTGTCTCTCTCAGAGAGGGTCTCTCTCCTGCTACTTACCAGTCTGCCATCTTGTCTGCTCGCCTCTTCTTTTGTATTTTCTTAAGCAGGCTTTGTGAAGTAGTATATGATCTATTTGAAAAAGTACCATATGTTGCTGAAAGAAGGCATACTCTGTTGTAGACAGGTGGAATACTCTGTAGATATTTATTAAATCCCTGTGTTCAAGGGTGTGATTCAGCTCTCAAATTTATTTATTGATTTTTTGTTTACTTGATATGTCTCCTTTGGAAAATGGGGTGTTAAAAAATCCCCTATTATGATTATGTTAGTGCTTGATCTTTTTATTTCAGCAGTTTTGTTTTATGAAGATAGGTGCTCCAGTATGCAGTGCATATGTTTATCAATGTTCTCTCTCTCTCTCTCTCTCTCTCTCTCTCTCTCTCTCTCTTTGTCTTTTAGAGACAGAATCTTCCTGTGCCATTCTGGCTGGCCTGACCTGCTCACTTTGTAGACCAGGCTCATCTGAGACTTTCAATAATCCTCTTGCCTCAGCCTTGCAAATGCTGGGATTATAGGCATGTGCCACATGCTCAGTTAATGATATCTGTTCTTGTTGGATTGTTCCCTTAACTAGTGTTTAGTGACCGTCTTCATCTCTTCTATTCAGTTTTAACTTGAGGTTTACCATATCTGATACTAGAATTGCTACCGAACTTGTTTTCTGAGTCCTGGTTTATGTTGTTTTCTATCCTTTAATTTTTAGTCTAGGATTAGCTTTTTTGATTAGGTGAGTTTTTGGAATGCAACAGATTGTTGGAGTCTGTTTTTTGATCTATCCTGAAAATCTGTGTCTTTTAATTGGAGAGTTGAGGCCTTTAACACTGAGAAATATTACTGGGATATGGTGGTTTTTTACTATCATTGCCTTTTTTATCTGTAGGCATGGTATCTGTTTTTTTCTTAATTTTTTTGTAGCTGTTTACCCGTTGACCTCATTAGTTTCTTCTGTGTTTTTATCTGTGTCCAGCTCATTATTTCTGTTGAGAATATTCTTAAATATTTTCTTTAGAGCTGGTTTAGCATTCATATATCTTCTGAGTTGTTCTTCCTCATGAAAATACCTTACTACTTCATCTATTTTGAAAAACAGCTTTGGTGGGCAATTTGGGTTGGGAATTACGGAAATTATTTCGTCACTAGAGCCTGAAATACTTCACTCAAAATTCTTCTGGCCTTTAGGATAAGTGTTGAGAAGTCTGTTGTGAATCTAATTGGTTTGCCTTTATATATGATTTTTTTTTCAGGCTGCCATTACAGTTCTGGGGGTTCCCCCCCCCCCGATTATCTGGCAGTTTAATAAGGATATGGCTTGGTGAGCTTCTTTTTAAATCCTACCTGTATGGTGTTCTAAAGGCATGATCTACCTGTATTTTAAACTCTTTTTAATTTGAGAAATATTCTTCAGTGATTTCTGTAAGCATGTTGGTAAATCCATCTGTGCTATCTTTTTGTTTTTTTTTTTTTGTTTTTGTTGTTTGTTTTGTTTTCTTTTTGTACCAGGAACCTGCCAGGCAGGTGCCACTGAGCTATACCACTGGTCCTCTAGTTTTTCCTCTAACTTTGACTAGCATTAGATTGGTCTTGCTGTGTTCTTCTAGCTGCTGCAGTCTTCTATTGCTCTCTTACTTTGTTTTCAGCTTCTTTGAGTTCGTTATCGTAATTCACTGTTTTGTTCTCAGTATCACACTCTGTCTTCACATTGATCATTTATGAAATGTATGAAGTCTATACAGTTTTTATTTCAGGTATTTTTGTCTAAAATCTTTTTTAAGGATTCCATATTCTTGTTAAATCTGACATTCAAAGTTTGAACTCTTTTGGTTAGCTGTCTAGTTTTTTTCTAATTTCCCCAAAATTCACCATGGATGTGTTGAGTGAAATTGCTGAGAACTTTTGGTTCATTTCTTCTTTGAACTCATCTATTTCTTTATCCCTTAAATGAAATTTTCATAGATTTCTGCTGCCTGGTATCTGTTTTCCTCTCATTTTGTGACCCCTTATTCTGCCTTGGTAGAACTGGGGGGAGCAATAGATCTCTTATTGCCTTGCTTCCCTATTCTCCTATGTGTATAAACACACACACACACACACACACACACACACACACACATATATATATATATATATATATATATATATATATATATATAGAGAGAGAGAGAGAGAGAGAGAGAGAGATGAAATTATATCTTGCATGCATTCTTGCAGAGTCTGCTCCAGCTTGAGTTCTTTAGTTAGGAATTCTTGCTATCCCTTTACCTGGGTGTGATGGTGGATTTGACAGACAGGTTCCCTGGCACTGAATTGTCCACAGAGTCAGAATTATTCCTATGCAATCAAATCAGCTACAGCAGTAATAGGCTAATCCATTACAGTGGAATCCATCAGTGCTAGTTGAGAAATAACATATCATGAGACCCTGTTTTGCATTTCCTTTAGCATAGAAAAGAAATGCACACTTATGATGCAAGCATTATAATAACCCAAGTCTTGATCCACAGTCAGTATGCACCAAATGCAATGACACTGTCTCCTCACAAGGTGAAAAATAGCATTCAAGAGTAATTTTATAGAATCATTTATCCAAAGCCCAGGGAGTGGGAAAGAGAAGGGAAAACTGGGTACAAAATTGGTAGTGAGAAATGCGCATGGGAAAAGGTGCTATGACTGATATAAACATTAGAGAAAAAATAACAAAATACCTGACACCTAAAATTAAAGGGTGAAAGGTTTATGTAGCTCACTGTTTATAATCAGCTGGTTCCACGGCAGAATGGTATGGCAGAGGAGAAACAGTTCATGGCAGCAGAAGGTAGCAAAGCATGCAAGGAACAATCACAGCTCTTTCTATCCCTTGTAGCTTATCCAGGCTACTCAGGGTGGGGAGCACTCACACCCTTTATCCTGGTGCTCTTGAGCCTAGCACTGCACCATGAACCAATCACAGCATCACACACTCTCGATCCAGCCACTTCTGAAAAAGCCCCACCTATGACTTCATGAGGCTTTGGGGACACATTTAGACACAAGCCATAACAAGAGACAAATGAAAAAGGGGAGAGGAAAGATAAGAACAATTACAAAGAAATAATACACAAGAAAGAATTCAGGTGAAGCGATTCAAATAAAAGAGGGGTATAAAGGGACAAGGGAGAATTCCCTTGTTATAAACTATTGGTAGAATAAAGACAGGAGGAAGGTAAGGATACATACACAGACTTACTCATAGAAAAAAAGATATAAAATAATGGAATAAAGATTTGGGGAGAAATGCACAAAAGGAGGAAAATGGCAAAGAATTTAAAAAAAATTTTTTTTTTATTTTGAAGGTAGTAGAAATACAACAGAACAGGACAGAACAAAGCCAATTGAGACAGTGCAGTGAATTTGGTACAGAACCCCACAGCAGGTTACTGGGATAACAGTAATAGGTTCCAGAGTAGATCTCATTATCTTCACAATAGTTGTCTAGTCAATTAAGTATAGCAAAATCAAACCAAAGACAGAACATTATAAAATCAATCAAAAGAGAATATTGAATAGAGCAAAACAAATAATCATAATGAAACAAAACTGAAAGCAACACTTGCTTTCAAAGAGAAGATAGAGGAGACCCCCCATATTTGCTATGTTGCATACAGTCATCCTGCCAAGAGATGCTCAGACCTCTGTCCCCAGTTGCTAATGGGGGGGTGGAGGTTTGGGATGTTTGATTCCAAGCCCGCACACTGGTAGGCTCAAGAGACACTACAGGGTCTCCTCCTGGCTCATGCCAGAGGAAGGCACTTACCAAGAGGGTGGGCAAATTACTTCTTTGTGCAGCCTCCTGGGTTCCACCATGGCCGTGGCCAGATCTTGGGGGCTGTTCTCTGGTTCTCACAAAGAATTTTAGAAAATAAAAAAAATAAAAAAATGAAAAAGTAAAAACAAAGAATAACAAAATAAATTTTTCTATTGTTTTGGAAGCGTGACTCTTCCTCAACCTAGGGTTAGGGAACAGAGCTGAGGCGAGAATGTGTGTCTATTCACCTTGGAAGTGTGAGGTATGGTCCTCCACAGAATGGTGCTGGCTGTAGAGATCTGCTCACAGATGGGAACGCAGCACCAATGTACACTTCCATCCTGTAACTCAGGAACAACCCAGCCTCTGACCACAGGATCCGGGCCTGTGATCACTAGCCCCTGTCTCTCAATGGGACTCCCTCCACTCTGCTCACCAACTTCTGGCAGCCTCGCATCCTTCCCTCCTCCACCTGGGAACTTGGCAGTGTGAAGCAGGTAAGGAACCGCTGAGGGACCCAGGTTCAAATACACAGTCCTCCCTACAATGGGTCCCGACCAGCTCTTACTCCACGGTTATGGCTTTGGGTGCTGTACCAAGGTCACTCACCAACTGTTGACTGTGGAAGGCCACTCTGGAGGCTGTGTCCTTGCTGGTTCCACCTGCAGGTGATTTTTCTTATCCTCATGCAATTCTCCAGTCTCTGTGAGTAAAATATTTGTTTGTTCCACTTTGCTTCCCAACTGGTTTGGAGCCCATTGATAGCTGCAGAGCATGCCATCTCTCCTTCATGATGACCTATTTTTTTGTATCACTTCTTCCTGTCTTCTTCTCTGTCAGTTCCCTTGCAGTTCCTAGATAACCTCCACTTACCTCAATTCTTCTCCAAGCCATTGTTTTCCAGACTGTAGACATGCTGTGCTGGAGAAGCTGAGTTGCTAGCACTCACTGCTCTGCCATTTTGGGATCCCTCCACCAAGAACTTATAGTACTAAGAATGGTCCAACATAAAGAAGTCATTTTGGAAACTAGCAAAGACTTCATGGTCTACAATCCAGATTCTTTGCCTCCTCCTCCTCTTCCTCTTCCTCCTCCTCCTTGTCTTTTTTTTCCTCCTCCTCCTGCTCCTCTTCTTCTTCCTTTTCCTCCTCTTTTTCTAAAGACTTCATGGTCTTGATTTTCCTACCATCCAGACTTTTTGCCTCTCCTCTTCCTCTTCCCCTCTTTTTCTCTTCCTCTTCCCCCTTCTTCCCTCCTTCTCCTATTTCTTCTCCCTTTTCCTCCCCCCTTCCCCTACCTTTTGTCCTCCTCCTTTTTCCTCTTCTCTTTTAAATACCTCCAGTTTCTCAGCACTGTTTTGACCCTGTACTGTACACTACAACCCACTGTGAAATTTTTAGGGTTGTGAGTCTTGCTTCCCAGAGAACCATTGTAATTTTTTTCACATCACTTTTGTTCCAGCTGCACTGAAGATGAAGCTACAGTTACTGATGTTTCCAAAGCCCTTGCCTTCAATGGCCCAAAGAGCCTTATAAGTCTTCTAGCTTTGGGTTCATCATTAAAATCTCATTTTTTTTCCTTCCACTTTGCACTCTTCAAACTTTGGATAACATTGTGCTACTTCAATGAGAGCATGTTATGAGACATACTTCGAAAAAGCCTCTCAAGGGAAAAGCATTCAGAATGCTAACTCTTACAGAAAATGAATGAATGAACAAACTTCACTCTTCTTAATCCAGGTCTTTTATTCCTTTTGCCGAAGGAGGGCTGCACATCTTTAAAAGGACAGAAGAGAGAGAAAACAAATTATCAAGAGAGAACAAATTATTGTCAAATTCTACTCAATGCTTTTTGGTTTACAACTCCTATTTGCTTGGGTTTTTTGTTTGTTTGTTTATATTTTTGGTGGGAGAAATGCACAGGCTCTCACTATGTAGTTCAAGCTGACCTCAAATTCACTGAGATCCTCTTGTCTCAGCCTCCTGAGTGCTGGAATTATAGGCATGTGTCACCATGCCCAACTGTTTATTCTTTGGTATACATTCACTTTAAATAATTTAGGAAGATTTTTGACCAATAATCATGTCTTACCTACTTTTCTCTTGTTGCTGAGACAAGATACATAACACCCAAACTTAAAGGGGGAGAGTTTTATTTAATCCACAGTTTATAGAGGTTTCATTCCATAATTGGCTGGCTCCAAGGCAAGGTGGTGTGGCAGAGGAGTAACAGTTCATGGTGGTAGAAAACAGCAAAGGCACAGAGAGAGACAGAGAGAGAGAGAGAGACAGAGAGAGAGAGACAGAGACAGAGAGAGAACTCTTTTTATTCCTTCTATTTTTGGGGTGGTGCCAATTCAATCAGTGGAGTGATTCAGCAATCACCTACCCTCAATCCCAGAACTGGACTATAAATCAATCATGCACTCTAGATTCAGCCACCTCAGAATAAACCCTATGACCATATGAGGCTTTGGGGGACATCTAGACACAAACCATAACAACACAGGAAGGAAAAAATTTTAAATTGTAGTTGATGTCACCATGGGCTCACAGGCCAGGACAGCCTTCCCTTTGCCCAGCTGTTCACTGTTTTGAAGCAGTTTCACTAGAAATCCTACAAGAGCTTGGCTATAGACTCTAGACAAAGCTCGCTGTCTATCTGTAATCAAAGACTGGTTGGCACGCCAGTAAACACATCCCAACTTTGGATGAGTTCAAAGCATGGATGACAACATATGGCCATTGTTTGCCATGTTACTTAATAGGTAAGAAGGAAAGTAAAAATTTTTGACTCATCTGTGCCCTTAAATCTCCTCCTCATTTACTTGGATTTGTCCCTCAGAACGCTCACATGCAGGAAACTGTGTCCCCATTGTAAAGCATTGAGAAGTAGTATACCTTTATGATGTGGGCCTGGTGAAAGGTGACTAACTCACAGGGAACCACTTCTGAATGAGACCAATGTGACTTTCATAAGACTGAGTTATTTCCTGCAGGGATGGGCTGTTATACAGCAAGGTCACCCATGTGTCTCGTGCTTTCTTCATGCAGCTGGCTCCCTTTCTGCTTCTCCCCGATATTGTGAGGCATCCAGAATCAGCCCCATGTGACATTTTGCTCCAAGAGGTCTCCTTCTACTGCAGGCAAGAACCCACTAGGGATTCAAGTGTGGGTGCCCACCACATCATCAGAGAGTGCTTGATCAGGGGTCACATTGGGATAGGGTTTATTTATATCTGGGACTCGGAACAACTAAAAATGAACATCATTCATGCCTCCCAGTACTGTGCTTTCATAGGAGATTGTCATGGACATGAAGTAGGCTAGAAAGACATCCACTGAGAAGTTTAAATATAGGACAGAAAAACAAGGGTGCCACGCCCCACAGTGGGAGGCGAGCCCCAGCTTGAGTTGCACTCAGGAACAGCTGGCTCTGAAAGTGCCTGCTGGCATGAAGCAATCTTAACATCTTTGCCCTGCTGCCTAGATCCAGTGCAGATCTGAAGTCTGATTGCCTTCTGGATCCACCAACTTGAGCAAGGACATGTCTTGGCATGGAGATTGCCACAGCCTAAGTTAAACAGAGGGGCTGCTGGATTAGCGATTCACTTCATAAACCCATGGTCCATAAGGTTGGTGGAGAAAATCAAGGCTTGCTAGACTCCAAACCAGTGGATTCTAGAAAAAAATCATTCATTCAAAAAATTTTTTCTCTGTTCTTAGATTCATTCCCTTTTTAAATTTAAATTCATGATCTTCTTTCTTTTTTGTTACTCCTGTTTTCCTTTTTTTTTTTGCTTTCTGTATTTCCCTTAATATTTTCTATCTTTATTCTCCATATTATTCCTTTTTCTTCCTTTCCTCCCTTTTATCTTCCACTTCTCACTGGTTTTTTTCTTACCTTTATCTAATTTTATAAATCTCCTTCACACTACTAACATCCTTTGTATCGTTTTCTCTCCTCTTTCTCATCTCCTGTTGTTCAATTTTTCAAATTTCTCATTTGGCATTCTCCCATTTCCAATACTCTGTATCTTAAATAGCATAACCACTAAGCTTTATTAATCTTTTTAAAAAAATTTTATTTTAAAGGAGATAAAATTAAACACAACAAAACAGAACAGAACGGGACATACGAAAGTATAAATTTCAAAGCTAGACAACCAGAGATCTTCACTATCTGTCATATTGTCTCTTGTTTTCTTCCAACTGGTTGTCCATATCTTTGCATATGGAGAGTTTATACTGAATAGCATAGCCAATCTTTTCACAAGATGTGTAGGTCACTGGCTCCAACTTGCTAAGTGGGAACACACACACACACACAGAGGATAGGGGACAGGATGACATGAGATGTTTGATTCTCAGCCCGCTCTCTGGCAGGCTCACAGCTGCCCCCCAGAGAGGGGAGGAGCTCCTTGTTCTCCCAGCACCCTGAGTCACCGCATGGTGCAGGTCCCGAGGCAACAGGGTCTCTCCTGCGGGCCTCTGAAAGTCTGCCACACTCAAAGCTGCCCCCCAGAGAAGGGGAGAGTGCCTTGTTCTCTTGGCACACCGAATCACCACATGGGACAGGTCCTGAGGCACCAGGGTCTCTCTCCTGCGGCCTCAAGGAGAGAGACCCTGGCGCCGCAGGAGAGAGACCCTGGCGCGTAGGGACCTGCACCATGCAGTTGACTCTATGTCACTACTGTTAAATGATTTTCTCTTACTAGTGGAGACATAGATATCAATTTAGAAAAAATTAAAATATTAACATTTACCCAATGCAAAATTTAGTTTGTCTTAGGATTTAATAATTCTAGAATTCTAAGATTAAGGGTATTACATTATTGGTTCTCATGCTATGTCAATATCCAGTTTGTCCTGGACAACATTAATGTTGCTTATTTACTTGACATTGCTAGGGTTGCAGAATCATTGTTACTAACAGATTTTCTCTGTTGGCCAATACCTGTGTTACCTTTGTGACATTTAACAATTGTGTAGTCCATTCATGGAGAACTGGGTGCTGGGCCAATTGCACTACATCCCTTCCCCCAGATTAACAGAGGTGATCAGATTGTGGGACACAGGTAAAGGACAGCAGTTAGTCACACCCCAAGTGCATCACTGAAAAGCAGACTAAAGAGATCTACATCCAATCAGCAAGGTCTTTCCACTGTGACCAAATACACTGTGACCAAAAAAAATGAAAAAATAAACAAAAAAATAGAAATATAATAAGACAAGGCAACAAAATGCCTCCAAAAGTTCTCAACTCCCCAAAAGATGAACAATTTGAAAAACTGAACAATGGGAGATGAGAAAGAGGGGAGAAAAATGATATAAAGAATGCTATTAGAGCAAAGTAGATTTATTGAATTAGATAGAGATAAGAGAAAATCTGTTAATAACAATGACTCTGCAAACCATGGCAATATCAAGTAAATCAGCAACAGTGATGTTGTCCAGGGCAAACTGGATATTGACATAGCATGAGAACCAATAATGTAACAGCCTTAACATTAGAATTCTACAATCATAGTATAAATCATAAGACAAACTATTAAAGGAGATGAAATCAAAAGTCATGCAGGTGAATTATTTAAAAAGATAACAGCAGATTAATAAAAGGTGCTTGTGGCCTCACAGAAAATATAACTAATAAAACAATAGAGGCAAAACAATTAGTTAGTTAAAGAAGAAACTAATACAAAGCTGGATGAGGTAAAGAAAATGACACAAACATAAATGACCAAGTTAGCAAAGAAGAGCTCATTAAAAGGTTCCAAACATAAACCAGGAGATTAGAAATTATATTGCAACCCAGATTATAAACTTTGAAAAACTTCCTTTCAAAACTGATGGAGAAATAAGGTACAGTGGTGCCTCAGTTCATGGCCATTATCTATTCCAAGATTCTGGGAAAGACAGCTGTTCATGGCGGGAAGACGGCCGCAGTCGTGTTGGTCACTCAATGCAGAGTTTGAGAATGTAAGCCAAATTTTACTAAATGCTTCTATTTTTAATTGAGTTATTTTTGAACAGAAGCATTTTTGAACTGAGATATTACTGTATTTCTATGACAAATATGACAAAGAGCACCATAAGAAGTTCAAGACTATCAAATCAGAACTGCAAAAAAGTCAAGAATATCCTAGAATGGGACAATGAAGCCAACAATATATTAAAAAAAGAATCTAACAGATGGATATATCGGGCAGGGTGTGCAGTTAAGTAGAAAGAGGGTGAGGGAATCAGACACAAGAAAATAATGCAATGACAGGAATAAATCAACTCGTTTCAGCAGTCACTCTCAATGTGAAGAGTCTTAATTCCCCAATCAAAAACACTGGCAGAATGAGTCAACAAAGAAAACCCAAGGATATGCAGTACACAAGGGATATGTTCAGTCCAAAAAGAAACACACAGATTACAACCGAAGAATAGAAACAATATTTCATGCATCAGGGACCCAGAAAAAAGCAGGAGTATGTGGATTTCAAACCACAACTGATCAAAAGAGGCCAAGAAGTTCACTACATATTGGTTAAGGGGACATTCAACAGAAACCTATAACAATTATAAGCACCAATCAGAAGACAAGCTTTATAGAGACCTCCTGAACCTCAACAGAGCAGCTGGGGGAGGACACTTCTTCCAACACAGAGCCTGTGTGAACGTGGGGCAGGCCTTCTGCTGGCTGCCAGAGGAAGTCCAATTGGTTCTGCTAAAGTGCGATGACCTTGAGCAGCCCACCATGAGCTGCCATGAGCCAGCACCAAGGAGAAGACAACGCCTTAGAACAGGATCCAACTTCACGGACTCCTTGAATAACCAGGACAACCAGATGTTTAAAATCTTCATTAGCCCCTCTTCCACACCATTCCTGTAGGTTTATTTTTTTTTCTCAATAAAACAAACATTCTTGTTTTAAACATGCAAATAAAATTGAAGAGGGAAGAAGTAAAAGCATTTTAGGTTCTATTGCAGCCAGTCACCATGTGGGCACTTGGGCCTCAACCCTGCCCACCATGAAGGGCACTATAGAATGCATGTAGGGACAGGAGACCGTGTGACTGGACATCTACCCAACCCCGTCTGTCTTGGACTGAGAAACGCCTTCTTGGGCATACTTCCATTTCTGTATGTGCAAGGGCTGAGGTACCGAAGCAGGGAGGCTGAAAGACATTATCGTGGGTACTTGATGGGAGGCACCTTCAGCTTACTGGGAGCTTTCTACCTCACCTGCAGCTGAAGAAGAGGCATGGCCAGGAGAGTGGCAAAGGGGCACCACTCCTGCTCAAAGGACAGCACTGTGGTTTGGTGTGTCAGACTCCTTCCCTTCAGGTCCCGCACAGGAAACAAGGTATGCAAAGCGGACTGAGGAAATGAGTGACACCTATTAATCCAAGATCCTAGGGCAACACTAGGACCCTGTGAAAACCCCCCAGGAAGTGTAGACAGCGCGACAAGGACATCATCACAGAAAGTTGCTATCAGAAGGCTGGAAGGTAGTCCACACAATGTCTGAGCAGGTACTCTTACTTTGGACCAAGTTAGCTCTGCAGAGCTGATTTCTCCCATGCCTGTTTATCCTACACTTTTGAAATACACTTTTTGGCACCATTATTGGCTTATCATATCCAGTTCTTTGTTCCAGGCAAAAAAAAAACCTTTTGATTGGAGAGCCATTTCTAAAACAAAAGAACACCTGGTAACAGTCTCTTTTGATTACAAGCCCAGAGCTCTTTTTAAAACCCTAGATTTTTTTTAAATGCAGGGCCTACATACTGAACTACACCCCTAGACATTTATTGTATTTCAAGATATAGTCTCACTAAGTCACTAAGTTGCCCAGGATAGGCTAAAACTTGCAGTCCTCCTGCCTTAGCTTCCCAGAGTACTGTGATTACATGTACAAAACCACCATACCTGATATCCCTCTTGGTATTTGTATGAGTCCTTTCTAATGGCTGGGAATAGTATTTCACCTCCAAACTCCATTCTAAAGGGCTCTTTTCTGTGAATAAGCCTGCTCTTCATAACTCCTGACATTCAGTACTTTGTAAGCTTCCACTTACCCTTTGTTACACAAAGAAAGTGATCAATGAATGTATTTGTTGATGTTTCTAAAAATAGTGAGCCAGGCATAGAGGCACATGCCTGTAATCTCAGCACTTAGGAGGCTGAGGCAGAAGGATCACTGTGAGATCAAGACCAGCAAGGGCTACATAATGAGTCCAGGGTCAGCCTGAACTACATAGAGAGACCCTGCCCCCAAAACAAAATAAAATAATGATACTTTGACTCTTTATAAACACCATTAGAAAGCAATTTGTCTACTCAACTAAAACCAACAATGATTCTTTCAGTAAGTATTTCAAAGACAGGATAAGAGACCTAAAGGTTGGGTTAGGTAGGAACTGATGAAGCTTCTTAATATAGGAGGAGTTACTGTTTCCATTGTCTCATAGCTCATCTTCGTCAGACAGAGGAAGCTTATTGTTTCCAGGAGGTAGGCTCTAAAATTGGCAAAATCAGAACTCCAGCGGGATCTCAAGACTTTTCTTAAAACAAAAAAACAAAAACTGTAAGGAGGTGTTGCAGGCAGTCCAGTTAGTTGGAAATATTATAGGCAGTGAGACAGGGATAGGCCCTCCATGGAGTCAGTACAGAAGCCCAGATAGTTTGCAGTTCTGGGGAGACAGGCCTTGTTGTGGGCCAGGCCTCAAGACAAAGGATAAAACAAATACACCCACATCCTGTGGACTGATATTCTTTTTTTTTTTAATTGAAACACTTTTTATTCTTAAAAGACAGGAAACAACACTCAAATATGTTCAATATAATGTGTTTAAAGCTGAAAAAAATTGTAAAATAATAACTTTTATAAAATGTGTACTTTACCACAATTTTTAAAAATACACATGATGTAGGGTCATTAATGCTTAAGTAGAAAATGAGATTTTGCCTACTATCCCCCATAAACAAACCTTGATCAGAAAGGAGAGCCATCAAAATGGTGTTCTAAGAATACTAATCAATAGTGATAAGGGAGAGAAGCTTGGATGAATGCCAAGCACCAGAGTAGGTGCTTAACTCTTAACAGTCAAACAAAGGATCAATAAAGGAGGCCTGTGATTATTGGATATTCTAAATAGTTCTCTATCAGCCTGAGGAAGCCTGGAGTCACTATCCCATCCTTCTAGGGGAAGGTCACACAACTCTAAGAATGCCCGCTTCCCACGTGACTTGCTTTCCCATTTATCCCCAATTTAATCAATTTTACCTGAACTACTAATCTTATTGGCTAACTATAGTTATGTCCCGCCTTATGCCCATCTGCTTTGTGAGTTCCCAGTTTCCCCCACTTTGAACCCATCTTGCCCCATGATTTTACTCTATAAAAGTCCCTGGAAAAGACAGTTTTTGGCAACCTGCTCGGGATCTTTTCTGTGTCTCCTCAGACAGAAGCTTTCTTTCTCTCAATAAATATATTCTACTCTTAACCTCTTATTGTTCCTAAAATTCATTCTTCGATTTTAGAGAACACAAACTTGTACCGGACATAGTAGGTCAGGAGTTTCATTCCCCTATATTAGAAGGAAAAGGTCAGAGGTAAAAATACTGTTTAAGTCTCTTTATATTTCTTAAAATAGAGTATGCACATTTTGTTTGGTACAGATTAGACTAAAACTTATGCAAGGTAGACTTGAAATGTCATAACTACTGGAAGGAGTCTTGCTGTAGGTAGTTAAGAATTCCAACCTTCTTGCCTTTAAGACTGAACTGTTAAATCCTGAAATGCATGAAAGTTAGACAGGCGATGCTAACGCACTCCTGCTTCCTGCAGGGTTTCTGTTGTTAACTACTTCTGTTCACTGTTAGGCTTAGTATTTTCATATTACCAGGCAATTATTTGTGATGTTCTGCAAATATTGGTTGCTTGTCTCTCTTAGTAGGCCGAGGGGTGGGGTGGTGGTGGTGCTGGGGATGGAACCCAGGGCCTTGTGTGTGTGAGGTGAGCACTCTGCCGCTGAGTGACATATTGACCCGTGGAGGCAAACCCGCAGCAAGTGTGCGGGAGCGGGCACTTTGTGTCATAAAAGATTGAACAGCTGTGTCGTCTCTGCCCCTACTGTGCTACCTCTGCACTTTGCTTATGGGGATTTCTGCTATACAGTAGTAGTAGTAGTAGTAGTAGTAGTAGTAGTAGTAGTAATTGTATCTGGAATTTGAATTATGGTTATCCTTTTCCCACACCGAGGTAATAAAGAAATGCACCCATTTGCTTTTAGTACTTGCTTGATTTCACTCTTTAACATCTCCAGTCCCTCTGTAGTCTGTTCTTATGAGGTCTGAGTCCAATTTTATCTTTTGCCCGACGGCTTTATCTTGTTTTTTATACACAGCTCACTGTGTTCTCTGCTACTGCACGTCTCTATCCTCTGCTGGAGAGCCACTTCTGCTCATAGTGAATCACACTACTGTTTTTGTTTGTTTGGTTTCAAAAGATACTATTTTCTGAAACTCTTTGTAGATTCTGGGCATGTACCTTATTTGGAGCCT
Source organism: Dolichotis patagonum (assembly GCA_004027295.1). Lineage (NCBI taxonomy): Eukaryota > Metazoa > Chordata > Mammalia > Rodentia > Caviidae > Dolichotis > Dolichotis patagonum. The sequence goes on along the minus strand of PVJX010023869.1, from coordinate 13,027 downwards.
TAAAGCCTCATGAAAAGAATACTGTACTTTAAAAATACTGTTCATCACTGGTCATTCAAGAAATGCAAATTAAAACAACATTGAGATTTCATCTCATGCTGGAAAGAATGGCTGCCATCAAGAAATCAACTGATAACAAATGTTGGCGAGGCTGTGGGAGAAAAAGGAACACTGCTCCACTGTTGGTGGGAGTGTAGACTGGTGCAGCCACTATGAAAATCAGTATGGAAAATTCTCAGAAGACTAGGATTGGAAGCTCCATTCAACCAAGCTATTCCCCTCCTGGGTATTTTCCCAGAAAAATTGGAAAGGTCATGTCACAGTGATGTATGTGTACCCTGTTCATAGCAGCACAATTTGTAATAGGTAAATCTTGGAAATAACCAAGATGCCCATCAACCGCAGAGTGGTTGAAAAAGATGTGGTATTTTTATACAATGGAGTATTACTCAGCTATAAAAAGGATGATCTTGAGGCCTTCATAGGTAAATGGAGACAACTTGAGACTATCTTCATTAGTGAAATAAATAAGAATCATATTTATAAATATCACATTGTGTCCCTAGTGTAAAAAGTAGTAAGAACTGTAGGAGTAATAAAACACAAAATGTGTAATTGCTACTATAAAAAAGAGAGGAAAAGGCAGTGCTTTAAAGGATATAACTGCATGTAAGTTTAAGTATGTAAGATAGATGACCATATTACTGTTTTTGCTAGATCATGGAGCAGAACTGTTAACAGTATCATTGTTTGAATGTGTACTGTGTATGCTTTAATTTTGTAACTTGAACAACTATTTCCAAGATGACAGTATGTAATTTATCAAGTAGTGATTTCTTAGTGGTTTTTTTTTTTTGTTCTTTTCTTTTTCTCCTTTGGAATTCTGTATTGTTGCTACCCTTTTTTCTGTTTTTGTCCTCTTTAAATAAAATTTAAAACAACAATAAAAATACCATTCAGTAAGTGTAATGTTTTAAATAAGGTAGATGATTCAATTTCCATGATTAAGAAGTTCAACTTGTGGAAGTGTGTGGAAAGTAATTTAAAAATGTCTTAAGAAGCAGAAAAAACAGTGAAATTTACATTGAAAATTATTCCCTAAATACCAGGAAGCATTTCTCTGTACTAAGGCAATTGATCTTTATGGAGGAGTTGCTTTTGAATTATTCATTTCAGTTACAAATACTGGACCACCTAACTGTTGCTTAAACCTTCATTTTACTCTCATGTCATGAAATCTGGAGGTAGGTAGCTACTAGTTCACTTGTTCAACAGTGTCAGGGATAGTACCTCTACAATTCTGTGGATCTTCCCTCACGGTTCCAAGATGGCTGCTGAAGTGCCAACTACTGCATCTGAGTTCAAAGTAGGAAAAAAGTGAAGAAGCATATAATGTGTACCTGTCTCATTTATCAACAAAACAATTTTTCCCCTAATTTTCTTCAGAAAACTTCAGTATATATATTCTTGGCCAACAGGAGAGGCAGGGCAATAGAATATTTAAATTTTCTAATCCATATAAGGAGAAACAGCAAGAGGGAGAGGAATGGAAATGGCTACTCATTCAGTCAACCCATGGAGTTGGCCACCTAAAAGTATGCCACAAGGGAGTTCCTCATTTCCACTTCCTGAACACGGTGTCTGATATAGCATAAGACTGAAAATACAGCACAAGATCTTATGTGAGCTTGTGTGTCAGGCATGGTAGGGACCTCAGGAGCGTGAGTGGGCCAGAGTCATGATGGACGCATGACTTGAGAGCCGAATTAGACTCCCAATTCCCTAGGCAAAGGAGACAGGGTAGAGGCTGAATTAATCTCTAACGGCCAATGCTTTAATTATTGTGTCCAGTTAACGAAAATGCCACAAAGCCTGTTGAACCATGGCCTCTGGAGAGCTGCTTGGTCAGTGGACACACTGAGAAGCCAGGAAGGTGGTGGAATAATAGCTGCCCTCCTTACCACATGCCTTGTCCTGCAAACTGCCTCCATTTGGCTGTTCCCGAGTTATATCCCATATAATAACCCAGTTATGGTACGGAAGCATTTTCTTGAGTTGTTTGGGGACTTCTGGAGATTTATCAAACTGGACATGGGGAGTGTGGAAATCCTGAGTTTATAGCCAGTGAGTCAGATGCATCAGTGGTCATGCAGGGCTTGTAGCTGGCATCCGAAGTGGTGGCAGTCTTACGGGACTGAGCCTTAAGCTGTGGGATCTGAAGCTAATTTCAGGAAAAGACAGAACTGCCTGGAACGGCAGAGAATCCAGCTGGTGTCAGAGTTGGTAGAGTGGTGTTGGATACGACAACACACATTTGGTGTCAGAATTGAGTAAAAGCAGCTTCAAGGTCCTAACAGAGCAAACTGAGGAGACGCTAAATCACAGTGAGAGCCAGCTTACTCAGGCAGAAGGTTGGACAAAAGAGACAGGTATTGATGGCATGAAGACCAATGGTGGCTGTCAAGGAAGAGAAAAACAGTGATTCAGAGTGACCCAGGAAGGTAGCGAGGATGAAAAAGGGTTTAGAAGGGCTTAACGCATGGCAGGCAAGCTGATGAATGGCTCTGAGGTAGACGTTTCTGCCGGCTGTGGGGCTGAGGTCGGTGGGCAGTAGACTAGGCTCTGGACAGCTGAAGAGTGTCAGGGCCCAGGATCAGTGATACCCCAAGGGCTGGGGTAGGCGATGAAAGTCAGTGTCAAGGACAGACCCGTATTTTGGGTCTGATCTTTTCAGCTGCCTTGAGCGAGTTAGGCACTTACTGAACTCCAAGAAACGTGTAAGGGCAAAATTATTTCCTAACCAGCTGATGCGAATTTATACAGATGGTAGAATTCATAGAATTTCTTGAAATTCTCAGAGCCACGTGGGAACAGTAGTGCTTACAGGATGCCTGGGGAAAGTGCTGAGGCACTTCCTTCCTCTGTTATTGCTCTCCCATGGCCCACACCTACCTGTCTCTGTCTGCTTTAGGCCTGCGTTCTGTTCCCTCATGGGCTGTAGCTGTGGAGGTGAAGCCAGTAACCAAAGAAAGACAGAGCCAGCACTCAAGGCATGGCCCATGCCTGGCTGTGAAGAATAGGTGTTTATGTCTGGCTGCTACTTCTGTTTACCCAGTGTAGCAAATCACAGAGAAGTTGAAAATGTAGTATGCATGGACGCTAGTGCTTTTGTGGCTTTTTCCTGCCAGGGCTTTTTGCTCTTGCTGGGGTTGTGTGTGTCAGGCATCGCTCTCCTCACCATGGACCACCATGATGAAGATGGTGCCTGTAGACAAAGGGTACCTCTGTACAAAGACAGTTTGTGAGCCTGGGCGTTTGGAAAGTACAGAACTCTCGTCAGTGACCGAACCATGCTGTACACCATGAATATTTGAAGGCAAATAGATTAGATTCTGAAGTGCAGAGATTCGTGGATTCCTGTGTGTTTTGAAAGCTACTTGAGAAGTAAATGGATCTGTTGCTCGGGAGGAGAGAACATGGTGAGCTGAGAACAAAGATGATGTCCACAGAAATAAAGGAGCCTAAGGAGGTGCGAGATAGCAAAACTGGACACAAAAGCTTAGATGCAGACCCCTCTCACCCTCCTGCCATCCAGTGTCCTTGCTCTATAAATAGTTAAGAAAATTTTGTGGAATTAAACAGGGATGATCTCAGAAACACAGTGGATTAGACAAGCAGGACATTGAACACATTTCTGGAGTGGCTATGAGCTAAAGGTCAATCCTTGAAAGTCCTATTTCTACTTCTCACCCTGATTTACATGGTGACTTAAACAAAAACCCCTTCTGACTCATCTGTTTCAACACTGATTTCTCCCATTTCTTGCTGATTAAGTGATATTTGCAAGTTTCTTCTAGGAAACTTCACTGGATCATTACTGTTGCTGGCAGCCCTCCCCACTATTACCCATGGACATTTCCCAACCTAGTGTTCCGTGCTTTGTGGGGAACCACCCAGACGACTCTCCCTGACTCTCCTTGAAAAGAAGATCAGCTATCCCCATTTTGGCTAACCCTGGCCCAATCTCCATGTACTGATATGTACGGAGCTGGCTGGGCTATTTCTCTGTCCCTTTTGTTGGCTGTAAGCAATGTAAACTGGGCTGGCTGAGGAGCTGGCGTGCAATCTCAGAAGCAAAGCGACAGGTCAGTGATGTCCCAGCCAGTGACTCCCCGAATACTCGGTTGAGCCGGGCAGGATAGAGAGCTGTGCTCCACACTGTTGGCTGTGACCGAGCCTCGACAAAGAGGTTGTGACTTCCCAGGGCAAACAGGATGGTACATCAGGACTGAAGCACCAACCCCAAATTATTAGACACTGCCTCAGGTGTGTTATGAAGTTTGCTCTCCCTGTACTTCTTGCCCTCTGCTTATCACAGAGGTGATCTCAGGCCTCCTGCCTAGCCCAGCTCACTGTGGTCATGGCAGTCACCTATTGCCCACCACTCTCACTGTCACTCATCCCTGAGCCACTCCCCTCATGGAGGATTAATAAAACTCAGGTTGGGCTCTGGGTCATGGCCTTTGTTTGGGTGAACCACCATCTTGGCTAAATTAGGACTCCTTGGCTCCCCACAACTATATATATATCTTAGTGTGCATTGCACTGGAAGTGGTAGATTGGAATTAATTCAGTAGAATTCCAATACCTTCTCCGTGGGATTACAATTATAAACCTTCCTGGACTGCGACGAGGATTGGAAATCATTCTCTATAATGATTGGCTTGACTTTGTGGTCATTTAAGATTAATAATAAATAGCAATGTAATAGAATATTTGGTCTGGAGTATTCTAATACCTATTTGCAACCAAAAACGTCTCTGGTCATCAAATACTTTCCAATGGTAAAATCACAGTAAGGCGAAAACAACTGCTTTAGAAGCAAAACATACAGCACCCACTTCAGGTGTAAGCAAAAAGAAAAGAAATGACATGGCTGTGAGATAAACATACAATACTAAGACAGCAGATGAATTTCAAAAAAGAAATTGAACAAGTCAGCAAAATGTGGACAATGACTATACTCCAGAAGAAAATATAACTCAAAGACAAAGGAGAAAACTTCAAAGTCTATATCATGATTAAATATTTTTTAAGGATATAAATTCAGTAAGAGTGCAAAGGCTGGTAGTAAAATAACAAAATGAACTGAAGAGGGAGATTGTAGTGCTGAGAAAATGAACTGAGTTTTGAAATAACACCACTATAAAACAAAACATCAAAGTATCCAGAAACTAATAGCAGAATTAAATATACAATTGGTGACAAAGAGAAAGAGTAAAGATACAGAAAATGCAGAGGAAAAGGACAACTCAGTTAAAGCAATTAAATAAATAATAGAGGACCAAAAAGGATGATCTAATATAAGAATAAATTGCTATCTTTGAAGACTTCTCTAAATGATATAAAACAAGCATTGGGAAACAAGATGGTAAGAGGCACATAAATTATGATGCTGGATTATGAGTATATGAGATCATATTATTCTTGTACAAATGTGCATGTTTTAATTTTTTTTTGTTACCCAAGAACCCAAGACCCAAGAACATTACACCAGATTGACTGACCTTCCTGGGAAAATGTAGGAGGTAGAACATCTTAAACCAAAAGTATTCAAGAACTATAGGATTGATTGTTCTTGGAAAAATTACATATGATGAATCTAGCTCACAGAAAAAGAGGATATGAAATAAGTGGTTTTTTTAAAAGGATAAAAGCAAAACTTAATACTATGAAGAAGTGGAAAAAAACCACATTTGTGGAAGGAAAAGGCATGTGACCCAAATCTACTGAAACCAGGCAAGCTGTGTTTCAAGTATAAAGGAAAGGAAAGAATATTTCAAAAGTAAAAGAATTTGTAAAATATACCACTCATGAGTACTCTTAAAAATGTTTCTTGTTGCTGGGGATTTAGCTCATGACTTAAGCGCCTGCCTGGCAAGCGCAAGGTTGAGTTTGATCCCCGGTACAAAACAAACAAACAAACAAAAAAATGTTCCCTGTCTAACAAATCCAGTGACACAAGAAATGAATCAAAATAGAGACATGAGTGTGGAGAAAATTTGGTAAAAAATGATTGCCAAATTCACATCAATTTAAACACAAAACAAGGACAAGAATATGGGCAGAAATTACTATAAGACAGACTGTGAATATGATATCTGATAATTTTCAAATGATAGTATAAGGAAAATTTGATGCTAGTTATGAATTACAAGAAGAATATATGAAATTGCTATTTTCTTTACATTTCCTTGGAGGGAGTCTATCCATGGCTTAAAATGGAATATTGTTTTTAAAATGAATGACTAATCTATTAATGATTTTCATTTTTTTTCTTAAATTTGTATCAGTTTGGAAGAAAAATATGTTCATTCCAATGATGTTTTAAATTTTATTTAGATTATTTTTATATTAACTTCAAGTTACTGATATAAATATCTCTATCATTTATCTATCTACCTGGCTACCTGTCTTGCTATGCTAGGGATTGAATCCTAGACCTTGTACACTCTAGTAAGCACTCTGACTGAATCATGTTCCAAGCCCTATTCAACATTTGAAAACAATTAAAACAGCATTTATTTTTTATAGGAATTAATAAGATGATCCTGAAATTTGTGTGGAGATGTAAAGGGACTAGAATACTCAAAACTATCTGGAAAAGGAAGAAACTTGGAGGACTCATTTCCCATCTCCAAAATGTACTTCCAACCTATAGCACTGAAGACAGTGTAGTGCTGGCATGAGGTCAGGCATAACGATGGAGCAATGGAACAGATGTGAGAGCCTAGAAATAAATTTTCCACAAGTTTTGACAAGTATACTATGATCATTCAACAAAAATAATAGTCTTTGAACAAGTGGTGCCAAGACAATTAGATAGCTGGTAAGGAAAACTGTCTTAGAATCCTAGCTGAAGTAACACCACTTTGTAGTGGGACTGGTCCAGCTGTCTAGAGGGCTCTCCCTGGGCTGTGTAAGAAGGTCATCATGCCTTACTATGGCTTGTCAGTGCATGTGGAGACCAGCAGAGTTCCCAATGAGGATGGGATGGGATTCTTACTGTCACTGATTCTCCTTTTAGCTCTTTTAATCAAAACAGTAGTTTAGTGAGCACAAAGTGATGACTTCAGTGGTATAGTTGCCCCTAAGCCATCTACTGCTCTGTAATAACTCAATAAACTCATTCACTGGAGCTGGAGTTGTTCAAATAGTTCTTTGGTGTTTGGGTACCATCTGCCTATGAAACCAAATGGGGAAGAATGGAAAAAGACATTTTAAAATCTGAGTAACTACAAAGGAAACGAGACAAATAAGAATCAGTAAGTAGGACAGAGAATGAGATGTAAGACAGACATGAGTATGAGAATATATTTTTGGCAAGAAAGGATTCTGGATGGTAAGATTTTGCCCTACAAAAAGTAGAAAAAGATGAAACCAAAACCAAAAAAATTGAAGTAAGTCAATGTATTGACCAACTTTCCCATTGTTGGGACACAATACCCAACACAATTTAGTGGTTGACTTTGGCTTATGGCTTCAGTCCGTGGTTGGCTGGCTCCAAGGCACAGAACTCGTGGTAGAAGGGCATTGCAGAGGAAAGGTGCTCAACTCAGGGCATCTGGAAAGCAGCGAGCAGGGGTAGAATGCTAGGGAGGAACAGGCCACAGGGATCAGATATGGACCTTGAAGTCATGTGACCTACTTCCTACAACTATATCCCACCTACTAAGAGGCCATTCATCTATGAATTTAACAGTGGGCTAAGCTGTTAATGAGTTTGTTGTCCTCACAATGCAGTCACCTGTTAAGTCTCTTAATCCAGTCAAACTGACAAGATTAAGTGATACCATTAATATATTCATCTCAGATGCCCATTTTCAGATTGGGTCTTTAAATCTGGGAGGGCTGATTTTTTTGAGTTCTTTATATGGTCTCAGTAGTAACTCTTTGTCTTCGATACAGCTGGCAAACATTTTCTCCCACATTGTGCGGGTTGTTTCTTCACTCTGTTGTTTTCTCTTGCTGTGCAGAAGCTTTTCTAGAGGATGAGATCTCAACTGTTGATTCTTTGTGATAGCTCCTGTGCAATTGGGGTTTTGTTCATAAAGTCTTGGCACCAATGTCTTCAAGAGTTTTATCTACTCTATCTTCCAGCAGATTTAATATTTCTGTTTTAATATTAAGATCTTTGAACCATTCTGATTTTAGCTTAGTGCATGGTGAAAGATATGGGTCCAGTTTTAATCTTCAGCATGTGTGGAGCAAGTTTTTCCAGCACCATTTACTAAAGAGGCTATCTTTCTTCCAGTGAATGTGTTTGGCACCTATGTCAGAGATGAGGTGGCTAAGTGTGTATGGAGTTGTTTCTGCATTTTCTAATCTGTTACATTGATCTTTGGGTCTGCTTTTTGGCAGGTACCAAACTGTTTTTGTCATAATAGCTTTATAGTATAATTTCAAGTCAGGGATTGTGATGCCCCCTGTCTTGTCTTTGTTGCCCAGGGTTACCTTTGCTATTTTAGGTCTCTTCTGGTTCCAGATGAATTTTAGGATTGTTTTCTCTGATTCTATGAGATATACTATTTGAATTTTGATTGGGATTGCACCGAATCAGTATAATAGTTTTGGAATTATGGCCATTTTCACTGTATTAGCTCTTCCTATCTGGGAGCACAAGATATCTCTCCATTTTCTTATGTCTTCTTCAATCTCCTTTTTCACAGTATTGTAGTTTTCAGTATAGATGTCTTTTTTTATATTAAAGGGGGTAAAATTTAATACAACAAAATAGAACAAAACAGGACATAGAAAGCATAAATCTCAAAGCTAGCAACCAGAGATCTTCACTATTTATCATATTGTCTCTTGTTTTCTTCCAAATTGTTGTAAATATCTTTGTATAGGGAGAGTTTATACAAAACAACATAGCCAATCTTTCGCAAGATGCCCAGTTTACTGGCTCCCACTTGCTAAGTGGGGGGTGTGGGGGGCACGGGATGGGGGAAGGGACGACATGAGATGTTTGATTCTCAGCCCATGTGCTGGAAGGCTCACAGCTGCTCACCAGAGAGGGGGGGAGTTCCTTGTTCTCCTGGCACCCCAGGTCTCTGCATGGTGCGGGTCCCGAGATGCCAGGGTCTCTCTCTTGTGGGCCACTGAAGCCTGCCACACTCACAGCCGCTATTTCTTTCTGATGAATTGACCATTACATTTCCAAAGTTCTGAAATGGCCAACAGACCACAGAAAGAATTCTCTTTAGGCTCCTGTTTGAGACCAGCAGCTATAGCAATCTGCTGGCCTTGATTCAGGGCCAGCAGTATAGACCTTTTACATCCTTTGTTAGATTGATTCCTTGGTATGTTATTTTTTTGAATGCTATTTTAAAAGGTATTGTTTCTATCTCAGTAAGTTTGTTGTTTGTGTACAGTAAGGCTATTAATTTTTGAGTGTTGACTTTGTAACCAGCTATGATACTGAATTTTCTTATTAAATCTAGTAGCCTTTTGGTGGAATTTTTGGGTTCTTCTAAGTAGAGTATCATGTCATTTGCAAATAATGATAGTTTAACTTCTTCCTCACCTATCTTTATTCCTTTCTCTTGTCTAATAGCACCAGCTAAAGTTTCCAGGAGTATGTTGAATAAAAGTGGAGACAGTGGACATCCTTGTCTTGTTTCTGATTTTAGAAAGAAAGCTTTCAGTTTTTGTCCATTTAGTATGATATTGGCTGTTGGTTTGTTGTAGATGACTTTTATCAGACCATCTATTCCAATTTTCTGTAGGGTTTTTTTTTTTATCATGAATGGGTGGTGGACTTTTTAAAAAGTTTTTATGCATCTATTCAGATGATCATGTGATTTTTGTGTTTGGCTCTGTTGCTATGGTGTATTACCTTTATTGATTTATGTATGTTCAACCATCCCTGCATTCCTGGGATGAATCCCACTTGTTTATGGTGTACAATCTTCTTGACTTGCTGCATTTTGTTTGCTAGCATCTTATTGAGAATTTTTGCATCTATGTTTATTGGAGTAATTGGCCTATAGCTCTCTTTTTTTGGTTGGGTCTTTCTCTGGTTTCCATACCAGGGTAATACCTGCCTCCAGGAATGAGTTGGGGAGAATTGCTTCCCTTTCAGTTTCATTAAAGAATTTGAAGAGTACTGGCATTAGATATTTTCTAGATTTCCTATAGAATAGAGCAGTGGATCCATCAGGAGCTGGGCTTTTTCTTTGTTAATAAATTATTAATTACATTTTCAATTTCATTAATTGATATTGATTTATTCAGAATTTTTATATCTTCTTGATTTAGCTTTTCCCCTCTGACTTCTTGTCCTGCTTGGTGGTTTGTTTTTGCTGTTCTTGGAGTTGTGGTCATTTTTATCTCTCTCTAGAATAACTTTCAGTACCCTTTGAAGTGTTGGTTTTGTAGTCATGAATTTCTTTAGTTGTTCTTTGTCATAAAAGTATCTTATTTCTCCATTAATTTTGAAAGACAGTTTTTCAAGGTATATCAATGTGGGTTGGAAGTTGTTTTCTTTTAGGGCTTTAAATAACTATTAGCTCTTCTTGACTGCTCAGGGGTTTGTGTTGAGAAGTCTACCTGATTCTGATGAGTTTTCCTTTCCATGTGATGTTTCTTTTCTTTAACAGCTTTTAATATTATGTTCTTGTGCTGAATTTCTGGGATCTCTACTATTATATGTCTGGGGATAGATTTATTTTGGTTATGGCCAACTGGAAGTCTATATGCCTTATTAATCTGTATTTCAGAGTCTTTAACCATGCTTGGGAAATTTTCTGCTATTACTTCTGCAAATAGTTTTTATGTCATTTGTATTGACTCCTGCTTTTTCATAGACATCAGTTAATCTTACATTATTTTTCTTTGTATTGTCTTGCAGCTGTTGAATTGTTATTTCCTGATCTTTTGTTATTTTCAATAAATATTTCCTTTCTGACCCCTCACCACAATGCATCTTCAAGGTCTTAAAGTCTATCTTCAGTTTCATTGAAGTGGTTATTTCAACTTTCAATAGAATTTTTAATTTCCTGGATATCTGTTTGAAATCATTTCATGCATTCTATTTATTCCATATATTGATTATTCACACTCTTCATCCTCTTCCTATCATCTATTTTTCAAATCTATGTCTACTTGAGACTTCTTAGAAGATGGCAGAGTGGTAAGCAGCAAAGAAAACAGCCTTTCTGAGTCACTGTCCAGACACTAGAATACAGTATTGTGAGGAAGATAAGAAGAAGAAAAGTGGGTGCTTTGGAACCAGAAAGAATTTGAAGTGTGAGCTGAAGCCCACAGAGGGAGTGATGAGAAAAACTTCAAAGAAGGTGGTAGCCAGCAGTACCTTTGCCCTAAGACAGGACTCACTGTGTAAGAGGAGCTGCACAGTCTTGATTCAGGGTTGCATGGTGACCCCAGAGGCCTCTGCAGAGAGACACAGCAGTGGATGTGGAGAACTGCACTGGCTGGCACAGGGTGCAGAGGACTTAGTTCTCCTGCAAGAAGGGAGCAATTAGCCAGGAGTCACTTTGGAGATGAGTCAGGTGAGCTTGGAAAGCAGAATTCCTGCCAGCTTCCACTAGCAGCTGCCAGAAGGGCACAGACCATGGAGATTGCTTGACTGCAGCAAGCCCAATAATTCTGGTCTCAGGGCTGGCCTGCTGAGATTATCCACTGCATTGCCAAAAAGGCAGCTGTTGACATGTTCAAATAGATTGGCATGATTCAGGACTCATCTCCATAGGTTGTCTACTAGTGAAACCAGAGAGAATTCTGAAGCTGGACAGTTTGTTTTTCCTTTAGTTTTCTTCTTTTTTCTCTTTCTACTTTATTGGTTTTGTATAAGTGTGAAAGTGGTTCATAACGTCTTTGTGGGTATGGTTCTGTTTTGTTCTTCCTTTCTTTTTTTTTAAAAAATTTTATTTTAAATAGAATAAAACAAAAGAGGGCAGTACAGAGCATATCAGAACAGGACAACATAGGCAACACAGTACTTTACATTAAGACAACCAGACCTTAACAGTAGCTATCACAATATCTCTTTCTCTGCTATAGTTGAGCATAGTTTCAAATACAGTAATATAAAACATAACAAAATAGTATAAAGCCATTCAAAGAGTGAAAGAATTACAAGGCTTTCTGAACCAAATAACAGAATATGATCAATGGGTACTATAATATCTCATTTTTGATAGGAAAATTTTGTTTAAACTATCACACATATTCAAATCCCAATAAGACACAACGTGGAAGGATAAGAGACAAGATGGCAGACTGGTAGGTAGCAGGAGAGAGACCCTCTCTGAGAGAGACAGCTCAAATGCCAGAATAAAACACCCTGGAGAGACGCAAACAGAGAGAGATAGACTCTCACAACACAGAAAGAAACTAAAGCGCAAAAACTCGCTCGAATAAGAGGTCCTGGGCTACTATTAGTGAAGATAAGATCAGTGAACACGGCACCCGCCTCGAGACACCGGAATTCCGCCTGACCTGAACAAGCGATCTGCGCCAAAGCGACTGGCTTGAGCCGCCAGAGCCCAGAGCTGAACAGCCCTGCCTGCAGCTCGCCGGGACCGGCACTGCACACGACCCACCCAGAGGCACCGTGAATTCCCACCTCAGCCGAGCTGAAGTCAGAGGTCGGGCAGTTCAGCAGTTCTCGGGGACATGGTGAGTGGTGAGAATAAGACCCTCCCATGGGAAAGGGGAAACCGACTGGACGACATGTTGGATTTGGGCAGGACAGCCCAAACTCCATAAGGAAGTGGCTTCAGCTGGTTATTCCCCTTGCCAAGCGGATTGGTGGAATCTGCTTGGACTAGGCCACGCCCCTGGTGGGGACCCAGTTACTTCCCTGAGATCAGTGCACACTGACGCAGTGAAGGCCTGCAAAGGTTGACTGGCCCAGAAGGGAGGAGCTAGCGCACACTGCCCGTGGGTGAACTCTAATCTCTGATAACCTATTGAAGAGGGCTAAAGCTCCTAGCCTGCGCCC